>KZ303489.1:598790-710337 GCA_002705745.1 Coemansia reversa NRRL 1564
AAAATGCTAAAATTTATGGAGAAAAAAAGAAGAACAGCCAGAAGGACTGGTGTAAAAATGATAAAAAGATACAAATGTGAAAAATGCTGAGGGCTCTCACCAACCCTAATGGTTGGGAGTCACTATGCGCGTCTAGCGCCTTTCCCAAGCTACATGGCCTCCAAGCAGCCCTTCCACTGCTTATTCAGCTTGAAACCACATATCAGATCACGTGATTAACTATTATTGCAGTTCAGCGTCACTTGTTGCGCAGCATTGGGCTGCTGTGGACCCTGCCAACTATGAACGCGCCTAAGAATTATCTCGTGAGCTATATCGCTTGTCTATGGTATAGGCGTTTAAACACAAAAGCCCTGACACCTGCAACTCCAAATCTATATGTCACGTCGTTGGTGAGTCTAATTTGCATTCCCAAATTGCACATTACTTAATATGATTATAGAGAGACTAGTACTGTCCTATCTTGCAATGGCAGCAATGTCGGCTGCCACTTAAAGGTGTGCTTTCTCATTAACAGAAGCGTTTAGTAATTTTATTAAGTATAACGCCCATTAAATAACCTTAACATTCTAATGTACACAAAACCATTATTTTACAGCTGGATATGCGGCTAGTCCATCTTGTGGCAATCGCACCATGCCAGAGCACTGCATACAGGTCACAAGCAAAGCCTAAAATGCACAAATCACCTGTAAATTTTGCTGCATTATACTAGTAATGTTAACATCACCGGAAAAAACCTCGCATACTTAAATCCTATAAAACAACAAATAATCATCACAATTAAAGCATAAAAGATAAAATGTTTTTGTTAGTAAATAAAGTCGGCATATAAAACCAAAGGTGGCATCAAGTAAAAAAAAAACGTGCGTATTTGCTTGGAAACAAAAGGTCAGTAATAGGCATATGTTGTCTACATAGGACAGATGTTTGATTCAAGTACATCTGCCCTGCAGAACAGGTCTGTGTGTTTATCATCATTCGATAGCACGCACAAAAAACGACAATAAAAAAATACAAACTTACAATATCATGTCATTATTAGATGCGCACTATATCAAGTGACAAAAATAAAAGTAGCAAGAAATAAAAGCTAGCGAGTATCTGCGGAGACAGAAAACATCCAGAGCAGCATGGAACCCAACGACAACATTTTGTGCTATGCTGGTCCCATAGAAAATTTTTTATAGCGAATCTAATTGTAAGCTATTGACAGATCTGATTAGTGGATGGTCACTGGAACAATCGGAAAGCTTGTCTGACATTCTTGTTCTTCGAAATACTGAAAAATGCTGCAGCGCCGTCCACTAGAGCAGGCAAAAAAATAAGAAGCAAACGGTACAGAATATGCAAAAGCAATCGATCGAGCGGCTGTACATATTGTGGAACTAGACAGTGGAGTTGCGGCGCGTGAGACGTGCCCGCCGCCGGGACAGCGGCTGCGGAGAGTGGGCTGGCCTGCTTGCTGTCGGCAGCGGAACCAGGCGCGGAAACGAGGTGGTGGTGGGCAAAGCCGTGAGCGGCTGATCGGGTAACACTGGCACACAGATAATGTTTTCGGCCTGGCCAATTGTGCCAAGTGGTGTGTTGGTGACGGGTACGCGCAGGCCGTGTTCCAGCGCGCGGATGTGGATGGCCTGGAGCGGTAGGCGCTGACCCTTTTTTGTGGGCGAGGGCGAGATGGGCATGCTGAGCCGCGGTGAGCTGCAGGCTATCTTTGTGGGTGTTAGTCGCAACAACGACAAGCGCCGCCGCTGTCGGATTGCCAGCATCGAAGAGGATCTTCTCAACGGCGCTGCACCTGCGCCGCATTTGGCTGCCGGATACGGTGCCGCGAGCTGGATGTGAGGGGCTTGCGCGACAGAGGACATTTGAAAAAAAAAAAATCTTTATTCTACTACCCAGAAGTCTTGCAGAAGCTGTAAGCTTGGGAGCGCGCAAAATATTAACTATTGATGGTGATAAATACGCCCAGTAACCGATAATAATGCTGTATTGCACGAGTCAACAAGCGTGGGTGGCACACGCAAGCAGGTGTGCCTTTTATCAGTTTTCGGGAAGACCACGGGCTGGTGGTGTCAAGAATGAAACCACACAAGGCAGGTGCTTTCCAAGACAACAGATGGTGTTGAGAAGGCCAAGAACTGTAGAATACAAAGAAGGTGCTAGACAAAGACACCAGCTAAAAGTGGAGGAAACTGTGTCAAGCAGACAGGAATAGTGGGAACAGAATTTGTACAGAGGCAGCTGCTTGACAGCGAGAGCGTCGCTGAGGTTCCTTTTTGGTTAAAAAGAGGGTGAGAGTTTGTTGACCTAGCGAAGAAGGAAAGCAGATAGGCTCCTCGTCGAGCGTTTAAATACTGCGCTTCCAGCAGAATGTGTGGGGGAAGACGTGTCCAGGAAGTGGGGGGAATGGCATATGCAGTGCAGCAGTAGAGCGACATCACCGCGCAAATTGCGTGGCTAAAGCCAGGAAAGATAAACAAATGGATTCCAGTTTGGCAGCCGGCCAGAGGCTGCCAGCAAACAGTAAGGCCCGTCAACATCTCCCAACGCATCTGCCGGGATGGGGGCCATGGGATCGCCCGCCTCGGCGCATCCCAAGAGTGCCTGAGACGCGAAACATACACGCTTTTGACGCGCCGTGCATGCAGGCCACAGTCAATTGCCATTTTTGTTTTTTTAACCCGCAGCGTTGCCTTTCTTGTGAGCTTGGTAATATGTATCACTTGTGTCTAATGTTCGACTGGCACTGGAAGCTGGGTAGTCGTCTGGGTGTCTGGCCTCGGTGAACAATACACAACGGCAGGGTACTTTTATTTTAAGCTGCCTGCGTCTACTGTAAACGTATGTATATCAGGCGAAATGGCCATGCCCAGTGTGGGGGGGGCGGGGGCGGTGGCACATGAGATCAGCGTTTGGCTAGAGAGAATCGCACATCTCTGCAGCAGCAGCTGTTGCTGCTTCATGACGCCGAACTGCCGCTGGACCGCTAACATACCAGTCGTTGCTTTTGTTGACTCTTTGACGAGCCACACTGCGAGTCATCGCTCACATGCCTTTTCCCCTTATCCAACCTTTTTTGCATGTATCTCCAACTCTAATTAGTGTTTATTCATTCCCAAAAGGCGAATCGTCTTGTTTTCTATTGCATTACATATACATTGGTTTCACTTTCAGTAAGATTCTGTGCCAACGCTTGACGTATTTGTGTGGCCTCACAGGCAGGTGGAAGCGCGAGCTATGCCAGCACGACTGGGCGTTCCATTTTTAGGCCGGCGGCGTGGTCCCTCGCTTGAGACGTCTCCAGCATCTGGAGCTGGACAGAATTCGGACACTTTGTGTGTGAATGGCACGACACGAGCTCGACGCGACACTGGCAGCACTTTGGCTAGCCCATCATTGTCAGATAGGCGTTTCACTAACAGTGAACCACATCAGCAGCAGCAGCAGCAACGTACTCCATTGCGCAGCATACTGAATACCACCGCTATCACTAGTAGTAGTAGTGCGCAGACAACAGCAATTTGTCCGACTGGACCTTTGCACTCGGATACTTTGGTGTGTGGTCCAACAATACGGTCTACACCCATGCGCCATTGCCAGCGACCCTGGCGGAAACTCTTGTATATTCAGCAGGACTATGCGGATGACTATGTTGACGACACTTTTCTAATGGAGCTCCAAAAGAATGCCAACGTCCGTATGTATAACTACTCGACTGTGGCTATGCAGACCACGGTTGTCACACAGCACATTTCGAGCATCGTTGTATTTATTGCCGTATTTATCAATCTCTACCAGGGAGACTTGACTGGGGGCTTGCTTTTATGGTGTTCGTCAGTACTGACTGTTGCGGGTTTTATTTCATGGGATGTGTTGAGTTATGTTTTGCGGGCACCTGCGCAGCGGATCATTCACTTGGGATTGATCAAGGGCGCTGTGCTCTTTGCAATGCTTTTGTTTGGGCTGTCTCCAATCCTGCGGACCCTTACTGAGGATACGAGTAGTGACACAATCTGGGCTATGACTGTAATTTTCTTTTGTGTTAACCTAGCCTTTCACGATTACAGCACTGGGAACTTGACCAACATTCGTTTTCCTGGAAGCGTATCCCTAAATGCCGCGGTGCTCGCCAGTGTTCTACTTGCATCCCAACTAGACAGCAACCTTAGCGTATTTGCTTTTCTTTTGTTTGCACTCGAGTGGTTTGCACTGTTTCCTATATACCGCCGCTATCTGAAGCGGATATCGGCCGCAGCGTCTGTGGCGACAACAGTGGTGCTGGCCTTTGTAGCAACTGCGATGTTCATGTATATTTCGCGCGTAATCGCCATGCTGCATGTGTTTGGTACGCTGTTTATAACTCTTGGCTGTCCTCTATGGCTGATCTGGGTGCAGCGCTACAAGAACGAGATCCACGGACCTTGGGACGAAGCTCGCCCAATTGTTCATCGCTATTACCATTAATTTTTATAATATTTTCTTACCTATGCAAAATGCAGCCGGAACAACCAAAAAAAAAAAAAAAAATCTCTGGATGTTGAGCTTTGACGCAAATGATAATAAGAAAATCAATAAAAGATGACTAACGGCAGCTGCCAAACCCCGCCCATCGCTATAGCTAGTCTAGTGCATTGGAACTTCTCCCGAAAGCTCTCTCTCTAGTGTCGCGGCATCAGACGGGTTGAGCATACTTTTATCGTCCATGTAGCTCTGGTGCTGCGCAGCAACGCCTGGCTCTAGACTATCGTCAACTGAGCGGTACTCGCGGGCCATGGCAAAAGTGTCGTTGCCTGAAAAATTGTTCTGTGCATCAAGTCCTCCTGAAGATACATTCTGCTGTTCTAGGTACGCGCTTATATCAATGTTAGCAGCTTCGTGGGTCTCCTGGACCGCCTGGCGCTTAAAGTCAATTACTTCCTCAATAATCATGCGCTTTACATCAGGCATTGATGTCACAGTCTCAAAAGACATATCGCAGGAAACTGGGCATGATATTTCATCGTCAAAATTGTGGTGAGCCTTTAGATATGGATGCGCCAATACCTCTTCGACAGTAATTCTTGTGCTTGGGTCAAAGTCCAGCATTTTCTCAAGCAGATCAAGCGCCAAAGGCGTGGCGTTAGGAAAGATCCGCTCCCATGAGACCTTGGGCATGTAGGGCAGCGAGCGGATGTACATCTGGGCGCGTTCACTACCAATGCGCGACAAAGTTGCATCGTCGGGTGTCCCCAGGATCTGAAGGATCTGGTTGAGTTGATCAACATAGTCTCGTCCTTTAAATAGCGGCTTGCCACCCAGCAGTTCGGCGAAAATGCAGCCGACAGACCAAATGTCGATGGCCTTGGTGTAGGAGAGAAACGACAGCATAATCTCGGGTGCGCGATACCAACGAGTAGCTACATACTCTGTCATAAAGCCAATGTTTCCTTCAGGAGTCTCGGCAAGGCCGCGAGCTAGTCCAAAGTCGCAGATACGCAGCGAGCAGTTTGCATTAACCAGTAGGTTGCTGGGCTTGAGATCACGGTGCAACACACCAGCAGAATGTATATATTTGAGGCCGCGGCAGACCTGGTACAGGAAGTACTGGTAGTGGGGATCTGTCAGCGGTTGTCCAGATCGGATAATAAGCTGAAGATCGGCTTCCATTAGCTCTTGAATCAAGTATATCTCGTTAAAGTCAGGGCTGTTTGCCACGTCAATGTCCAAGAGCGAGATGATCTATACAGTGCAGCCATGATAAATACCAAAAAAAAAGTAGCGGTAGTTTGTTAGAAACGTGGCAGTAGACTCCCCCTTTTCTCCCTATTTCACATATGCAACGATGTTTAACGACAAAGCACTAATTGCTTTGACAAAAGTCAGAGATGGCATAGTCACTGGAGACATGTCTATTTCCCAAGTTCAAGACGCATTTAACGAATTGATGCAATAACAGCAAAACAATAACCGCATTTTTAAAAGCGGTAGTCTTACATTTTCATGACCGCTAAAGTGACGCATAAGCTTTATTTCACGCAGCGAGCGCTTGGCAAGAATCTCCTTCTCGCCCACGCGCGATACCTTCTTGATAGCCACATGTTGGCCGGTTTCTATGTGCTCAGCTTCGCTACAAAATGTCACAGATAAGCGAAAAGTGGTATTACAGAAAAGATCAGTTCCATTGCTCTGGACACATAAGATAAACGGAAGCGAGAAAGCAGTAAATTGACCCTGCCATAAAACGTTACGCCAACGACAGAGACAAGCTAAGATAAATCGCTCAAAGGCGCGTCTCATACCATACAAAACCATAGGCACCTTGGCCAATATCTCGCACAATCCTGTAGGCACCGGCCAGTGAAGGTGGTAGCCGCATGCGACTTTGAGCTTGACTTTGCGACATGGTCCGTATGTGCAAGTAAATGAGGAAAATGGTCAATTGAAGAAGCAGAAAAGAAGAACCAAGGTAACTTTTTCTTCTCACACACACACCTCCCACCCTCCAAAAATAGCATGCAGCCTACTACATTTTGCGATGCTTTGCTCTGCCCTTCTCCAGCACACAGGACCCTCCTAAGAGTCACGTGCGCTACCTATTGTTTTGGAGTTTATGCGCTTCACACATGCGAGCTCTGTCTTTTACGAAGTTCAACAGTTTTTTTGCATTTTATTTAGCTTTCTAATCTGGCTTGAATCCGGCATACGCAGACATATGAGAGCCTGTAGTTTGTTACTATGAGCCTGGGTGTCACACTTTATCGCCATCGGCTGGTGTTGCTGGCGCTGCTGGCCGTTGGCGCATTATTCATGTTATTTACACGACCCGCACCTGCAGACGAATCTGATAGCGTCGTGTCTCCAGTCAAGGAGCGCGTGGAACCTATGCACGACAATCTGTTGCAATCGCCGCTGACAAGTGCTGGTGACATACGGAAAGACAATTCTGAGCAGACAAAGACTCGCGGATACAGCAGCAACGTGGTCCAGACAGCAGCAGAGCGAAAAGTCAGAAATCTCATTGGGCGCCACCGGGTGATGGTCTTTTCCAAGTCATACTGTCCGTATTCAAAAAATGCAAAGGATCTGCTTTCGCAGTATCACAACGAACTTGGTCTGGAATTTGGGGTACTTGAAGCTGATCTGGAGGCCGAACCGATGGAGGTGAAGGCTGCGCTAGGAAGGGTATCCGCACGCCTTACATTTCCTAATATCTTTGTTGATGGATATAGTATTGGCGGTAGCGATGAGCTTTCAATGATGCATGAGAAAGGCGATCTTGCGCTGATGCTTCAGCAGAAACGGTTGATTGTGTAACATGAGCGTGGTGCGTTTAATATACAGCACACAATAAACACAGAAGAGTTAGGTGGTTGCTATCTAGCACGCAAGTGGATTGGATTTCACTGCTGCCTTGCGCTCAAGTATTAGTACCATCTCAGACCATTGTATACTCTACCAAGATTATAATGATAGCCTGCTTGTAATTGGATCTGATGATGCTTTGCTACGGCAATAATTATTCTTTCATCTCCTCTATATAAATCTGTTCATATACAATATGCTAGTTTTTTTAACCGTCCATTCGTCCATGAAAAACGCTAAATAAGATGAGTGAATGTGCGATATCCAACACACTTCAGTCAGTTTGCAATTAAAGTGGAAACACATCAAAAAAGAGAGGAAGCAGATTTCTTAGAAAATACATCCAAAAAAAAAATACTAATAAAAAGCACCATAACCCAAGTACTATTTTCTTTTGGATTGCATAGCAATGTTTATGCAGCTCAAAAATCATTAGTACCAGCACCACCATCCAAAAATCGCCCACTTGTTTTAAAGTTGCGTATGCGTATGTTCTGCTAAGGGTAAGTAATGTTTTTTTATTTTTATTTGTTCCTCGTCCAGGTTACTTGTATGTTTTGTAAATGCTTGAAGCTTTAATGATGATCCTCTTATCTTATATTTGCACGTCAGGCAGAAGTTGTCGCAAGGCAGCCAGTGCTGATATTTACTGACCGTAAACAACTTTTCTGAGAAGCTCAATAAAATTTTTCTTAAAAACCAGCTATATATTGTTGCAGCAACAAAATTCTAATACAACTTGAGCTGGACTATTTCAACTGCTTCTTCTGAAAAGGCTATGTAGAGCAAGCGTCTAGATCCGTTTGTGGCAAGTACAAGATTTCCAGCCCCACAAGACTTACATTTCATGAACAATGCTCTTAACAAGCACCTGAATATCGGCGGTACGGGCCGCAGCTACAAGTAGAACCTCCTCGTGGTTAGGAAACTCTTCTACCACCGCATCCAGAGGCTGACCAGCTAGCTCAGCTGCCATTACCTCGATTGTATCGGGCTCACGGCGGCTGACACATTTGTTTGATACCAAGGAGATCGCCAGTACTTCCATCCCGCAGTGCTTTGCTACAATGCCCTCGGGGATTGTGCTCATGCCAACAATATCAGCGCCAAGAGTCTTCAGTGCACGGAGCTCTGCACGAGACTCGTAACTCGGGCCATAGCACCATGCGTAGATTCCCTCATGCATGCGGAATTTGCGCTCTTCCCGAAGATATGCGTTGGTCAGGTATGCCTTGGCTGCTATACGACGCAGGCGTGGGGTGTAGAGATCCGAGATTGACGGAAAACGAGGCCCAAACTCCGCAGCGTTGGGCCCTACCAGCGCAGTGTTGCCCGAGATTCCTGGCAGTGAAAGGTGATCAGCAATCAAGACTACATCACCAACTTCGTAGTTGGGATTGATGCCTCCGGCAGCGTTAGTTGCAAGCAGCGACTTTACTCCCAGCAAGTGGAAGACGCGGATCGGGAACGTTACCTGCTGGATACTATAACCCTCGAAGCAGTGAAGCCGACCTTGCATACACACAACCTGTTTTCCGGACAACAAGCCAAATACAAGTTGTCCCAGGTGGCCCTCGGCCGTGCTCTGCATAAACCCGGGAATTTCCTCATATTTGATCTTGATAATGTTGCCTTCTAGTGTGTCAGCCAAGGTACCTAAACCACTTCCACAAACTATGCCTATTTCGGGCGAAACCCCCGAAATACGGCTCTTTACATAGTCCGCCGCCTGCTCGTAGATTGCGTAGGGGATTACTGGGCTCATGTGTGCGACTGGAACAATCGAAAAGAAGAAATGATAAGGGAGAGAAGAGATGATATTGTACAAGAAGTGTTACGCAATCAGGCTTTTTTGGTGAAGGACATTGGCGCAAAGATGCATTGAGATACTGATCCACAGATTAAGCGCCGTATACCCAATTCAAGCGTTACGAATGGTGATGCAGCATGGTATGATTTGCAGGCCTTTCCAAAGCCTCCCAGCCAAGTCTGGCAGTTTTCTGTTTCCACGCCTTTACTAGCAAATACCAATAAAGCTTGGCTGTGCACTGGCGTTAACAGCGGCGTTATTGTAGTCAACATCCGCATATGGCACATGTGTGTGGTGTTGGACACACTAGCTGCCACATTTGAAACAAACAAGCAGAAAACTAAAGTGAGCCGAGCTGTGCTTGGAGGGAAGAAGGGAGAGAATGGGAAAGCCTGGGTTGCCCTCCTTCTGTTTGTTTTGACGCGCCATTTGTTCGCTTTGTTTTGAGTCCTGGGTTTCTTGACATACCCTGTTCTCTCACCTTCTATTCCGCACTTCACCTTCACAGTAAATACAATTCGCTAGTAGAAATGGAGAGACTTCGTGAGGTAAGCAAGTCTTGAGAAAAGCAGCAGTAACTATAACCACAACCAGCAGTACTCGTTTTCGTGTTCACCCCCCCCCAGCTCCCGCTTTCTCGGTACCTGGGAGGTTTATAGCAACTGTATTGACCATGACAAGTACTATATTGCATTGTGCTGGGCTTTGGTGGTGAATTTCTAGTTGCTCTTGGTGGTCCTCATCTGAAAGTAATTCATATGTGGGAGCTCATTCCTTTCGTAGAGTGCGAGTGCTAATCCTTATATCATTTGTTACTATGCTTTCTTACTCAAACCACTGTTGTTCAGGGATCAATAGAAAATTTCCAGCCTTCGCGCTGAAATTGATGCCGCTATTGAGCGTGCCGAGACGGCCGAGCAGGCGCTTAAGCAGATGGAGATCCAGCAGACCGAGCGCGATCAGGAAGTCATTTCGTATGAAAACCGCATCAAGGTTCTTGAAAGCGAGGTGCAGGCCAGGGAAGGCCAGCTAGACGAAGCCAAGCAGTTCCAGAGAGACAGCGAGGCTACGCTCAACGAGAGCGACGTGCTGGTCAAGAAAATCAGCACGCTCGAAGAGAAGCTCGACGACGCTGAGAACCAGCTGCGCGAGGCCTTGGAGAAGTAAGTATTGCCATTGCGCAACTTGAAACAGGGGCGGAGAAGTGGCAAAAGACAGGTTGCATATATGGACAGGTGACAGTGGTGTGGCCATGTGTCTGTGCTATTTTTTTTTTGCTGCCTTATTATATATGTTGTGAGACTTTATGTGCAGGGGCTGTGAGATTAATGCATCCAATTTCTTTTAACCCCGTGTCTCTTTGAGTGTATAGGATTCGCAAGTACGATCTCGACAATGAAGGGCTCCAGCGCATTATCACTCAGCACGAGAAGGATAAGGAGATCATGGAGCAGAGACACGAGGATGTAAGCGAAAAGTACACCGCTACCAAGAATGAGCTTGAGGAGACCATCAAGATGCTGGAAAGCATATAGATGCTGCATCCCTGGCAGGAAGATAGAGTCTCTCAAGACGTACTTCTTTTGCCGCTTGGCTAACTTTTTTTTTACCATTTCATTTCAGAACAAGATAAATCAATGAACAATATCAACATGTCATAATATTCTAGAGGAGCTATCTTTCCGTAGAGAAGTTTGGGGCCTTTAACAAAAAAAGCTCTACACTGGTGGTTGTTGTTTCACATGCTATCGCTATCACGTGCTCCAATTTTCTTTTGCAGGCTTTTTTGGTTGCTTCTTGGATCTGCGTCAATGTGCCAGTTCCTCTTTGCTATAGCGTTGCTCTCGTTACTACTTGTAATTTTCCGATCTTTTTTCTTCTTATTGTTAGCGTGACTGCTGTCAGTCAAGTCTATTTCCGTGTTTGCACATAAGAGTGCTTTTTTTTTTTTTTAAGAGGCACCTAAAGAAAGCTTTATGGACGATATTGTTCTCGACCCAAAGTACCACAGCGTGCTTTCGCTGTTAAAGGGGTTTCGCAATGGAGTGGTATATGGAACTAAAATTCGTTTTCCACATGCGCTGGTAATGACCTTACTTTTTCGAACTGGCAGGTAAGAAGCGGTTTCTATGGTTTGGCAATACTGAAAATATTAGGGAGGAACCCTTCCGATCTTACAAATATCTGGCAGCCGCTACATCCCTATTGACATTGCAGGTTCACTTACATATAAGTTTGCATCTGTATTCTATATCAACTGTTTGCGCTAGTCCACGGGCAAAAGTGAGTGCAATTCTTAATGCAACCAAGGACCACGCACGAGGCCTGGCATTTTTTGTTACAACATACAAGACCATGATGCTGCTTCAACGGTATCTATCGGCATCCGGGAAGAACACGGATCTTCACACATTTATTTCCGGTTTTGTCGGTGGATATCTTGTCTTTGGCGAAAAAACCAGCGTAAATCAGCAAATTATCCTATACCTTTTCTCTCGTATAGCCATGGGTTTGGCCAATACGGCCATGAAGGCCAGCAAATTTGAGGCTCCTCAAGGCTCCTTCGCCCTGTTTGCGGCACTCTGCTGGGGCACTGTGTTGGTTCTGTTCCGTAGAGACAGATCGGTTCTCCAAGACTCGCTAAGAAGCTCAATGACGTATCTATATGAGGATTCGAACCACTGGTCATCGTTAAAGACGCTTCTATGGCATAACAAGTGATATCAAGCGGGGGTACACGCTGATATGTCGCTGGGCGACTATATTGCTCTCCTCCTTGGAGTATTGGGGAATGAGGCAGCCGAGGATTGCAAGCCGGAGGTAAATCCGCGGGGCATCCAACCACATCGTAAATCGGAGGCCCGTGCTACCGGCAATGCAGCCAGGCACAAGCTGGAGCAACTCCTGGCCTAAGCCTGGGACGCGTATAAGCTGGGATAGGACGCTATCCAACGTAGAATTTCTGCTAGTATATCCTACATTGTTTTATTTACACTTGCTTACAGCTATATATCATTTTATTATAGTTGGCTAAATAATATCGACTGATCACTTCTGCATTGTTATCCAACGATCGCGCTTATGCGCGTGAAAAAGCCCCATATAATGGATTAGCAGAACATGTCAGGTAGTTATTTAGGCGGATTTACAGCCCTCTCGATCTCGATTTTCAGTCTAACATCCCTAGCTAAATAGATACAATTGCTCTAGTTGCCACCTTGTTAGAGCGCCAATACATCATTGCCTGGAAGCGCAATTGTATCAGAAATGCGGCTAATCACACACAACATGCTCAAGTGCCACGTCAAGAACTGTAAAAACCCCGACAAACAGTTTCCACTTCAATTCAAGGATGTCAAACTCGAGCAAATAGAAGCTGAGCGCAACGACGAGTTCTTGGTACGCATGCTCCCACGTCTTGACTGGTCTGCATTGCTAAAAACCACAAAGGAGCTGGGAATTGTAATCCCTGAAAAGGTGCCTGCTAATCCAGCTGATGACGACGAATTTTTGCAGGCGCTACACACAGCCATCCTGGAGATGCACGTAAAGGAGGGAAGTATGATCTGCAATGGCTGCGGGCACGAATACAAGATCACTAAAGGGATTCCAAATATGCTACTTGCCGAGCATGAGATATAGTCACCGGTGTTTCACTCTGTAGTTTAGATGGTCTTGTGCGTTTAAAAATAATAATAACGTTAAAGCAATATAGGGATGCAACCAATGCGCCAGCGCCCCCGCCCAAATTTGACAAAAGGGGGTTATAGTGTTTTTTTTTTGGGTTGCCAGAACAGAAAGCAACAGCGAGTAGAAATGAAGAGCAGAAGATAGCAGCAAAATAGATGATGCTACTCCAGCCACATCACAAGTGTCTTGGTGAGTTTTCCTACGTCTATCAACGCCGATGTCAGGCTTTGCTTGAATGCCATTTCGCTCAAAAGTTCCCGGACAATCTCGTTGTCTATGTCGTCGTCGCCAGCAGCTTCTTGTGCCTCGGTGATATCGTTAAGCTGGTCTGTCAGCTGTAGATTTCCCTTGTCCAGACCGCTCAGGACGCTGCGCGCAGACTGAGAACTATATAACTGCATATTGATCTGCCTGCCTGTGGATGATCCGGACTCTATTGCCTCAAATTCAGTCCGACAGATGGCTGTTGTTAAACGAATAGAGCTTATCACTGTTTGCAGCGCTGAAAACAGCGCATTGGGGTCAGGCACCGGAGAGCGCACAAGCTGCAGCATGTTCTGGATGCCCGCAATTATGTTGTCAGTACTCTCCTCAAGACTTTGCCGCTCACCAGCCTGCTGGCGCGGCGCAGCCTTGCTCTCGTCAAAGCACACCTTTAACAGCTTGACAAGATCCACCACTGATGTGGCAAGATGACTGGCAGCGGCCTCTAGTAGCGAAACAGGAAGAACACCCATGCTACCCAGATGCTTGTCGACAGCTTCTGCCAGCCTGCCAAGTTTGATATCCAAGCTCTCTAAGGTACCAGGAACGCTCTCCTTGGCATCGGCGGACAACGGCCACGCGTCAGGATCACGCGAATGTGCGGCTTGATACCCGTGAACATCGGCCTTAAGCCCCCCACACGCAGCATCTACCGCCTGCTGGGCGGCAGGCAGCTCCTGCTCCATGTCCTCGGATCGCACTGCAGAGAGCAGTGCCTCCACAGCCTCCTGGAAGACACGCACTGAGGATGGCCGAATGACACCGCCCGAGTTGACAAACACTGGCGGCGGCACAATATCGGCGTCACCGTGGTCCATCGCAAAGACAGATGTTGTTTTGAGCTTGCGTATGCTTGCGCGCGCCTCATCCAGTCTGGCTTTGAGATCCCGCTCCCGCTCGATAAACTGGGCGCGCTCCTGTCGCAGCTGGTCGTTCTCTTGTCGTAATGCCGGGAGATCGGCTTTGGTTGACATGAGCTGGTCGTGAATTATCTTGACATCGTTTTCAAGGCGTTCGTTCTTTTGCGTCAGCACATTGTTCAAGCGCTCCAAATTATCGAGCTGCTCTGCATGCTTTTCGTGTGGGTTTTCGCCCCGGTTATCCAATAGCTGGCTTTCCAGCTGCCCAACCCGCTTCCGCATTGCTGCCAGACGGCTCTCATACTCGTTTTTCAGCTTCTCGAGCTCTCCAGCCGAACTATAAACGCCACGTGCCTCACCGGAACGCACGCGCTGAGCCGAAACGAAACCCTGATGTCCATTATTGGACGCATAGCCAGGATCGTTGGATAGCTGATCAACACTGTTAAAAGAGCCGTTTCTTGCGACCCCGCGGGGCGGATGCTGGTTGCCTGCCGATCCTCTGTCGTTGCCCGGGCCTTGCGATGCGGGTGCTGGGTACCCCATAGCACTCTCTGCGCTAATTGGCGGCGAGTGCTCCGAGGAATTCTGGCTATAGGACCGCTGATATTGTTGCTTGCTGGGATGCGCGCCGTACCCAGGTGACAAGTCAAGTGATTCGTAGCTCATGCCATGTGGACTCGGACTGTATCTCTGAATTGCGTCGGTCTTGTGCGGAAAGCGCCGCTTCAGCTCCTCGTTAACATCGTGAACAAGGTCAACAAATTTTAGTCGAGAGAGCGTCGCAAGCTTTTGGCGCGCCTGGTTGCGCTTCGGGTGGTAGTGGTCCCGCACATGAAGAAAGGGCATGCCTATACAACAACACGAAAGCATAGTGGGGAATGTGGCAGGTACTCAGTTACAGTGCTCCCACAAAGACATTGGTGCAGGACTGGGTAACATTGCAGTACGTACCTTGGGCCGGGGTCTGTCTTCTTTTAAGCTCGTCGTATACATCAGTCGCCAGCTCCTGAAACTGCATGGAGGAGAGCCGTGCGAGCTTACCAGGCTCAGACTTTGATGGCGCTGTCACGCCCTCCTCGACCTCCTCCATGATAAACATGCTCATCTCGCGATGGTACTGCGACGCTCTGTCCTCCATGGCTGATTTGTGCTGTGATTCTGTAGAGTGATTTAAGTGCTAACAGAAGAGGTACATCATACAAGTGTTGTGCAAAGCGGCAAAGAAGAGTAAAGAGAAGCGTTTGTGTGGGGGACCACCAGCGAAGTCAACAGGCTTGGCCTGGCTATTGGCATGGTGCATGTGATACCAACCCCCAAGCACGCTCTGCCAACAACCACCGACGCGTGTGCCAAAAAACCACCTAGAGTAGGGACACTTGTCTACTGACAGTTGGCGCAGCTCCTTGTGCAAGTATTTTGATGCTCTTTGTCTCTTGAGGATGAGCGACGCGTATATTGTCGAGCTCGAGACGCTTCGGAGGCAGCTCCAACAACTGCATGAGCTGTTTGCGGTTGTGATCGAAGAGACGCGACCGACCCCCGATAATCCCAACGTTATGCCGTGGCCCGAGCTGCTAAGCAAGTTCAATGTTCTGGCCGGAAAGTATGCAATCCTTAGCCAGGCGGTAGGGCAGAAGCACGCGGCTCTTCTTAAGGAGATGACGGTAGTGCCACGGACCCAGCCAAACGGAATTCATGAACAGAACATACTCTCCGTGCTGCTGCGGACAAAGCTGGCGCCTGAGATCGAGAAAGAAGAGGAAGAGATTTGGGCACAGGTTGAGACCGAGGCACAGCAAGACAAGCGCCACGAACTGCTGGCAATCACGGCTATGACTACTTTTACGAGTCTGCGCAAGAGTCATAATGACAGGGTCCAGAATATATTGAGGGATTCACAGGGCCGCACCGCCGCCGCACAACAAAAGCAGCAGCATGATCAACAAGAACAAGAGTCTGACATAAAGACAGAAGTTAACACCAAGGCGTTTGCTGAGCCGGTCTCACTTGAAGATATCCTGGCATTTGCATCGTCTGGCGTGGCCATCTAGCCATTAGGCACGTTCCCTTGTCTGTTTTGCTGTCCGTTCATTCTTTATCAGCAGGGGAATCTCGCAAGACAGGCCAGATATATCGATGGTAGTTGCGTGTGCCTTTGCGTGCGCGTGCGCAATCGGTCTGCTACCAGATGGCAAATGCTTATCGGCGCTGCAGCGCTTGGGGCGAAAGAGATGGCTTGCCAGACAGGGAGACATGGTAGCAGATTTTTTTAGCCTGACGTGTGGCGCCATACCGGCGGAGAGAACCCTCGTTCCGACGCATGTTCCCTCATGGGCAGACTGGCTAGCTGGTTGGCTGGCTTGCAGGGGTTCGTGCATGCGACTGCTGATGGAGTCTTTCCCCTTCCTCTCTTCACAACATCTCTTCTTTTCGCGTAAATCAAAACTTGTCTGGTCAACTCCCCATTTTCGCCTTTGTTTATCGTCGACTACTGCTATTTCTCCAACTAAATCCGCAAGCCCGGTATTCTTACTCCAGGCCTGGTACGTACAGGTTTATCTTGCATACAGTCAGCTACGAGGCATGATGAACTCGGTCGTACACTCACATGGAACTCTGCCTGCCATGCTATGACATTCCTTGGCCTTTTAAGCAGGCCTGTTGTGTCCTGCGTACGCGTGCGCATACACTGCGAGCGCCATCTTCGTTGCCTCCCCGCACAGTGCACATGGCATACAGCAACCATCACTAGCACTACTTGTAGCCAACTCTTTATAAGCCTCTGCAAGGATGGGGAGAGCTAAACAAGTCTCTTCTCTGACATATCACTTTATTCCCATTTTCTCGCTGCTTATGTATATGTGTTTTGCCCTGTGCCAGCAACACCTCTTTTAGTCACAAAGTCTATACAACAACAACTCAGTATTTTCCACAGCAACACGCGCATTTATTGCCGATTATCAGTGTAGGTCCATATTTTCACAATGGCAAGTCAAATGGCTTCACCGGCCTTTGACGAGCTGCCAATCGTCTACCAGGCGCGAATCCGCGATATCCAGCAGGAGCTTGAAGAAGGCGAGATCACACAGAAGGGCTTTGATAAGCGGCTTGGGAAAATCATGCACGAGTATCAGACGAGTCTGAGCACCAAAGATGACCTGCATACCCTTGGCACAATCCGCCGGGCCCGCGCCTCGCCCAAGATCACAGACACAAATACAGTAGTAGCCGCAGCTACATACAGCTCTTCAGAAACTAGAGCTCAAAGCAAAGTGTCTGCTAAAAGCCCCACACTGGGTGAAGCGCCCGCACCAGGTGTGCGCACGCGCAACGGGTCCAAAAAGTCGTTCTACGATGCACGCAAGTCGACCGCAATGGGATTCAAAAAACCAGGGATCAACTTTGAAGCCCTCCTTGACGAACTTGGCACAGACGACGATGATGATGACGCCGGGATCCAGCTCCCACCCAACCCATTAGAGCCAAAGGGTTTGGTTCCATTGGCCCCCAGCAACAGCAACAGCGGGAGTAGAGCCTCGTCGCGGCTATCATCGCACTTTCCTTTTAGTCTTGGGTCGCCGCTGCAGCCGACGCCACCAGTGCCTGCGCTACCACGAGATCCACGGGCAGCCTATCCCGACGACGGCAGCGATGTCAGGTTTGATGTTGAGTTGTCATCTGGTCGCGCATATAACGTACTCCATGACATTATGGATCCCTACGGTGCACCTTCGTCTCGTGCTGATCAGCAGCTTTACTCGGATGATAGTAGCGGCAATAGCATTATCGAG
The DNA here is from genome assembly GCA_002705745.1 of Coemansia reversa NRRL 1564. NCBI lineage: Eukaryota > Fungi > Kickxellomycota > Kickxellomycetes > Kickxellales > Kickxellaceae > Coemansia > Coemansia reversa. The sequence goes on from KZ303489.1 coordinate 616,556, forward strand.
GAACTCGGCGACCTTGGTCCTAACGACTTTAACCCGGATATAATCACCCAGAGCGCTGTGCAGCTGCCACATGTCTCGATGGATGAGCACAGGGCTTACGAGGCCGCCTTTTCATCAGCTGCAAAGTCTTCGTCTCCGGTGCCGGATGACGACGCTGCCTCGGTTAGCTCATCAATCGAAATCAAGCGCATGAACTCGCTTATGTATCCGCATCGCAAACAGGGTCCTGACCACACGAGCCCGAGAAAGACGGGTGACCTTCGGCGGCAAGTTTCACGCCAGAATAACATGCCTGGACCTCCGCCACTTCCCTCTGCCGCCTCCGTCAACGCTCAATCTGTACTTAACACGTTGTCACCACAGAATCCATTAGAACGTACTCCAGAAAGAAACCCCTTGGAAAGCAGACCCGGTCATATTTTCCATCAGAATGGTAGTCAAACTGCAATGGCGCATAGCATTTCAGCGCCTGTAGTGGGTCTTCACTCTGACGCACACGTGTTGGAAACAAGATCTGCCAGTACGCCGACTATGGATGGCGATGTGTCACTTGCACAGTCTCCGCCACCTGATTCTAGTTTGTTGACGCCCGACACGCCTAGTACAGGTATATTTGTTTTTAACAACCTTAACGACGTTATGGCTGATACGCAGGCTGTCTCTGTCCAGCCTACCAAGGCGCATTTTGTTGAGGAGAACCAGGCAGGGTTGACTCCAGAGTCAGGAACTCCAGGAATGAGTGGGTCTGATGGCGAAAATCGGCAGCAGTTGCATCCCAACCACTCTCAGAGGCAATACTCGTCCTTTGGCGCGGCAGACAGAAGCGAAATCGCACACCGTGCACGTAATGGCACAATTACGCTTGAGGATATGGCAGCTGCAGCTGATAACTCTGCTATGATGCTTGACGCTCTGGCTGCACGAGGAAACCGTAGCAGTCTTCTGGTTCCAGAGGATAACCAGCGAATATCTCAGGCAGACAGCAGTCATCGTGGCAGCTACTCGCATTGGGTTGAGTACACGGCCGAAGCTAAAGAACAAAGTCCAACAAATCCTGAGATGCAGCTTCAAAAAGATTTGGTTTCTGAATCCCCTGTTGCTGAGGAGCCTCTACACGATGCCCGTCTTGCTGCGCAACTCGAGCAAAGTTTAAGTTTCTCAGAAAGTCTGACAGGTCGTATTGAGCCTCAAATCATAGCGCACGCCTCTGAAGTACCGGAGGTGGCGCCTGGTGGAAACTATGATAAGAACGGTTATTTTGGTACTGATGCTTCTATCGATGCCGAGGACACGGCGCCTGTGGCCAGCTCTCGCGCTATTGACTCTGATACAGACGATGGCCAGGATTCTGCTATGGCAAGCGCACATAGATCACAGCTATTACAAAACCAGCAGTATCAACAAATGGTATCAGACAACCAACTTAAGCGCAAGCCCACCTATGGCGCGCGTCTTGACCGCCGACCGACAAACACGATGGCAGCCAACGGCGTGGGCAGGGCTTCGTACTATGTGGCCAAGGCTGAGCTAGAAATACCTGCCAACTTTGACATGCCGGCTTGGAAGAGTGCCGAGACAAACAACCACGAGCTTGGCATCAGCGATTTGGGGGTTGTTGGCAGCATCAGCACAGCACAGCACGGCCTCGAGCAGTCAGGTGCGCTGGAGCTGAACCGACCGCATATCTCAGCAACGGCGACTGTAGGGGGCTCTACACCGGCGGAAGTGGCCAGCAACATTGCTATCAACACTGCGCCTCTTTCTGACATGGACATGTACACCATGGCCTTTGACCAACGTAGTAATGATGTGCAGCAGCAGCAACCAATGGACGTGTCTGGCGCAATTGTCCGCCCACGCGATATGCCAAGCGAAGCATACTCGGCAAAGCTTAAGGATGTAATGGCAGCGCACGAGAATTTGCCATCAGTGCTTCGGCATCGCGCCTCGGTGACGCCTAGCGAGGTTGCATACACATGCGTGGATGGCAAAGGTAGAGAGGTCGGTTCATGGACGTGGGCAGGGCTCCACACGCGTGCCATCCAAATTGCGCAGCTTCTGCGCCAAAAGGGCGTGGCGGTATGGGGAGAGCGTGTTGCTTTGGTGTACCGCAAGTACGAGGTCCTGGACTTTGTAGGTAGCCTGTTTGGGTGTTTTTATGTGGGGCTATGTGCAGTTCCTATTGTTGCAGGAGATTCTTACGCAGAGCTCGTACATGTGTTGAATTCGACAGGCGCAGTATTAGTGCTGACTACAGAACTAAATATCAAGGCGCTGAACAAAGATCTAACGCAGAGCGACGTGGGGGCAGGATGGCCAACGGGGGTGGACTGGCTGCGCACAGATAATCTGGGTGGCAATGTGCTTTCGGCAGTTGGCGCGCTAAGTCCGTCTGGGCAGTACCACGCACGGCCGGCGGCTGAGCTTACGTACAACAGCCAGCTGGAGATTGCCATCGACTCTATCAAGCCGGAAGATCTTGCTTACATTGAGTTTAGCAAGAGTCCAAATGGTGAGCTGAAAGGCGTGCAGATTACTCACGGAGCGGTGATGCGCCAGTGTAGTACATGGATGATGTGCACTGGTATGCTTGATGTTGGACGCAAGTACAAGCATCGCGTTGAGTTGGACGAGGACAGTGCCTCAGTGGGGACAGATTATGCACTGGGTCTTGCAGATCCAAACGGCGAGCTTGACGCCGATAGCGACTTTTCGACCCCGCAGTCGCCGCTGGACACGCCAGTGCTGCCGCAGTCGATACACAACAACAGCAGCTCTGCGGTATCTACGCCTCCCACAGAGCGCGACAAGCATGCAGACCGCGGTAGTCTAGGCAAAAAATGGAGCAGCTCATCGGGGTTCCTGGGCCGACTGCGCAACGTCGGATCGCTGCCAAAGCTGCGGCGTGGGTCAAAAAGTCGCGAGTCGGGACTTACTAAGGAAGACGGGCAGGTTTCTCATAGCAGCACACGTAATAGTCTGATAAACGTTTCGTTTGGCAGCAGCGGTCGCATACGAGCGACATCCAACCTATCTACTGTGTCGCATGTCCAGCCGGCAAAGGGGAGTCGTGCAACACAACAAGGCAGCGGCAGGATGTCACCGCCGCCCAGGGTGGTGCCGCATGAGCAGCAGCGCACACAGACAGCGGGGATTGGATCTAGCGGGTTTAACACGGGAACGCCAAGTGCAAATGTGGCAGTGTTTAAGGACGTTGTTGCGTTTTATATCGAGCCGCGGCAGCACCTCGGACTGGTGTACGGTATTCTTGGAGGAAGCTACGGCGGCCACCAGTCAGTCTATGTAAGCAGCGCGTTGTGCGATATACCAGGTGCGTATATAAACCTGCTTACGCGATATCGAGCGACCGTTGCGTTGGGCGACTACACGGGGCTTCAATCAGTGCTGGCGGCGGCAACGGATGAGCCAGATGAGATCTTCAACTACAACAAGAAGATGGCACCAAATCTGGCACGGCTGCGATTGTGCCTGGTGGACACGCTGTTTATTGATTCTGACTTTAACGCAGCATTTGACAAGAATGTTCTGCACCCGTTCGGGTGCCCATACCAAGGGATTGCAGCAACGGAGGGACATCCGGTGATGACGCCAGTGTGTACTCTGGCGGAGCACGGAAGCGCGCTAATGGCGATGCGCGATTGCTTGCCGAGCTTTGCACCGCCGGGGGCGGAGGAATCGATGCAAAAATACGAATTTGTGTTAGACCGAGATGCGTTCAAGGAAAACCGCATTGTAGTGCTGCCGGACGAGCGCAATGAGGCGGAGGTGGATCGGGTTGGCACGGTGCGGTACCAGTCGTTTGGGTTCCCAGCGTTGGACTCGACAATAGCGGTAGTGGATCCGGAGACGCGTGAGCTTTGCGCCGTCGATGCAATTGGCGAGCTCTGGATCAGCTCGCCAGCGCTAGGCAGTGGGTTCTGGGGACTGCCCAAGCTGAGCAGCAGCATCTTTGGGGCGCAGTTTACGTATGTGGGCGCTGGGGGGAGCGAGGCTAGCGGTGATACTTACTTGCGCACGGGGCTCATGGGGGCGGTGGTTGAAGGGCAGGTGCTCGTGTTTGGCTTCTACGAGGATCGGATTCGCACGCTGACGGCGGAGCCTGGGGCTTCGGCAGTGCCGGGATGGATGCAGGAGCCAGCGCTGGGATTCCACTACTCGGGCGACATTAACAGTACAATTCGGCGGTACCTGCCACAAGTAACCGAGTGCGCAACGTTTGAGATGTACTCAAACGACACGCACTTTCCGGTGGTTGCGGCGGAGGTACGACAAAACTCAGGAATGTATTCGACAATTGCGGAGGAAGTCTACGGAGTGCTGCGCAACTGCCACGGGCTGTTTGCATATGCAATTGCACTGTGTCCGCCTGAATCGCTGCCGCGGGCGTTCCAATATGGCAAACGCACGGTCAACGCGCAGCTGTGCCGCCACCTGTTCGAGAGTGGCAAGGTCAACTGCCTGTACGTGAAGATTAGCACAGATCAGCTGTTTCTTAATCTACCCCCACCAGCCGCCACGCTGACGGACGACGTGTGCGACCAGGATGCATCGGTTGCACATTATGGACGGTGGCAACAGCAGACCAGCTTGGAAGCTGGAATGGCGTCGGTGGATGAGGCCACGGGGATGGATCTGGCGTCGTTCCAGAGTATCACAGAGGTTTTGGCGTGGCGCGCGGGACAGACGCCGGACCACGTGGCGTATGCGCAGTTTGATGAGCGTGGGCGAGCACTTAAAGCGCTGACGTTTCAGAAGCTGGCGAACAAAGTTGCGGGCGTGGCACAGCTGATGCTGGACCGGCGGCGCGTGGGACCAGGCAGCCATGTGATTGTGGCAATTGCGCCTAGCCCAAGTTTTGTGGTGGCAGTGCATGCGTGCCTGGCGATTGGCGCAGTGCCGATAGCAGTGGCACCTCCGGACATCGAGCGGCTGGCGGACGATATGCCTCCGCTGTTGGTGACGGCGCGCGAGTACGGCGCGGGGATTGTGCTGGTGGATGCGCAAAGCGAGGAAGTGTTTAAGAGCAAGATGATGGATGTGGCCATGCGTGTGCCAGCACTACGGGCGCTCTTGGGCGCGCGGCGCATGCCGGCAATCCTGTCGCTGGCCAGGGCATCCAAGTCCAAGCACGCGCTGGGGCGCGGCAACCTTCGCTTTGATGCGCAGTGGGCCGCTCCGGGACGCCCGGCGCTGGTAATGTTGTTTACCGGCGCACAGCCGTCAACCCCACAGTACGTCAGCTACTCGCATCGCGCGCTGTTACGTTTCTGTGCGCAGCAGAAGGGCGACTTCCAGATGCCTGCATCGCTGCCGCTTGTCGCATCTGTGCGCGCATACAACGGCTACGGGCTGCTGCACTGTGCCGTGCTGGGTGTCTACGTTGGGTGCACCACGCTGCTTCTGGCGCCCGCGCATTTCTTTGCCGCGCCTAACGTGTGGTTTGAGCTGGTGCAACGCCACCGCGTAAAGGACGCCTTTGCGACGCTACCAATGCTGCAACACGCCATGAACTTTTTTTCAGCGTACATCGGCCAGCATAGTTTTAATCTGGCTACCGTGCGTAATCTTATTATTGCCACCGACGAGCGTGTAGACCCGCACACGTATGCCGCCATCCGTGACTTTTTTGCGCGCCACCGCCTGGACGAGATGGCTATCAACCCGCTGTATGGAACGCCTATGAACTCGTGCATCAGCACGCGTGCCTATTTGGGCGTCGGCCCGCTGCCGCTGCACCTCGACGTCCACGCACTGCGTCGCTGTCGGGCAGTGGCAGTGCCGCCACCCGAGATCGCCAACGCCGACGCGCTGCTTCACACACTGCTGCTGCAGGACTCTGGCAAGGTCTCCGGAAGCACCATGGTCGCCATCGTCGACCCCGCTACACGCTGCCCACTGCCTGCCGGCTCCATCGGCGAGGTTTGGGTCTGCAGTGCCAGCAATGCATCGCGCAAACACGCTCCGCAGCCGTCTATGCCTGCAGCTGTCCGACCGCCGCCCGCAGTCAACGAGGTTCCCGCGCTTCTCGACGGTAACTCCTCCGACGAGTTTGTGCGCACCGGCGACTTGGGCTTTTTGTACCTGCAGGTCGCCCCCGGCGGCGCTCCTACCGCGCCCGCTGAGCCTTACTTGTTTGTCGTTGGCAAGGTTGTCGAGTCCTTCAGTGTTGACGGCTACATGTACTTCTACTCGGACATTGAGCGCGCCGTGGCCGAGCTGGCCGATGAAGTTGGCATGGCCACCTGTGTCGTCATCCAAACCACTTTACCCGCCTCGCCCGCTACTCCCGACGCCGCGCTGCACACCCCTGACTCGTCTGCCTTGCGTCTGGTTGCAGTTATCTCGCTGCGCGGCCCGCCTTCGGATTTGTTCCTACCCAACGCCGCCTGTTTGATCTTTAACAACGTGCTGGATCGGCACCAGGTGCTGCTAGACGAGATCATTTTTGTACCTCGCGATGCTCTTCCACGCTCGCGCATTCCCGAGCGCCGTCGCAGAACTGTTAGGGGTATGTACGAGTCGGCTAAGCTCAAGGCCTACGTAAACTTCCCAATCTCCAGCTCGGCTATCCTGTCCTCGGGACTGGCGAATCCAAACTCCCGCCACTCGTTCTTGGGCCCACCAGGTCTTGCCGCCGCATTGCCCTTTTCGATGTAGTTTGTCCACATCTTCAGCCCATGTATACGGGCGCCAATGGTGGCCATTGCTCGCCAGTGGCTTTCAAAGAATCACTCTGTTCCTTGGTCCAAGCATTTCCCTTGATCCGAGGCTCATGTCCAATGAGTTGTGCCGATCCTCCCTCCTTGAACCACCGCTTTCTCTCTATCCTTTGGTTTTCTTTGATTGCATTTTGGAAGGTGTAACTTTAACATTTGCTTCAGCTAATTACATTCAACCTTCTACAAATACTCTGTAAAAGCAATGTCGTGGTTTCGTCCGTGTAAGTAGCGCTGTCCTGCTTAAATCCTCTTTGCTTGGCTGGCGCCTGCGATACTTGCGTCTGGGGTTTATAGAATAATAACGCGTTTGTTGTTACAACTATGACCTTTGTGCTAATCTACGCATCTCGCTTTTATTGCGTCGTCTGGCTGTCCGTCTCTCTTTGTAGCCTCCAATGACACCGCAAAGGCAATGCCTAAGCAGCAACAGCAGCAGCCAGCGCCGCCTCAGCAACACCATCAGCAGCATTTTCAGCATCCTCAGCTTATGAGCGGTAACCAAGCTGCATTCCGTCCTGGTGGTCAGCCGGTGCAGGCACCGGGTGCGGCCTATGGCGCTGCCAGTTCTGGTGCTCATTCTAATATGCGCTCTGGCGACTCTCATGATGCAACCAGTGCTGCGTCGTCCATGCGCTCGCAATCTGCAGCATCGAGCCAGGGCGATCCCAACGGCCCGTCCCAAGGCCTTGCCACAAACGGCTTACCCAGTGTTACCCAGAACAGCGGCTCATCTGTCAAGCGCACCGGCATCCTTGTTATCCGTGTTATGGAGGCACGCAACCTTGTATACCCGCCCGGCTCACAGCAGCTCATGGCCCGCTATGCGCCCTACAAGAATGAGGCGCACCAGCGTCCATACGCTGTTGTTGAGTTCGATAAGAACGAGGCTGTCGTTACCAGTCTTGGCGGCGACATGCAAAACCCCATCTGGAAGTACCGGGTGAACTTGTAAGTAATCGCATGCTTCTCCTAGATATAATCCTCTTTGCCTGTCAATGGCTGCCTGAAGCAGAGACTCTTTGCAAACACACCATGTCCAGCTGTCCTGCAAATCGTGCCACTAGGCGGGCAATGCTGTTGGCTATTGTATAGCATACGGGGTTGTTACATGGAAGAGCTGCTTTCTGTGCTTTTTTTTTTTTTTTGCGCCACCTACAGTACTACAATTTGCTGCCAGCTATAAGCTGTTGTGTTTATTTCCTTTGTTGTCGCTTGCCGCTGCTTATCTAATGGGTTGTATTCTTGCCAGCTGTTGCCGCCTCCCAGGCTCTTCCTAACTGGGCTGGACGATGAGATGCGGTCGTATCTGTTGTTGGCTAGCTCGCTTTTCTTGCACATGCGCGTCGATCCCAATAACACTATCCCACCGCCTGCAGTATGCCCTCTTCCCCCTCTACCGCTGTGTTGCTACCAGGATATGTTTGTTCTGAGTTTGAAAGCGGCGCAAGAGCTATAATCATTTGCTTCTGGATTTGTTGCGTGTGCATAAAGGCTAACGTATCCCTTATCTGCATGTGCGCTGATTTATTTTAATCCTGTTAGTGATGTGTCCCGCACAAGCCCTGTAATGGTTTCGCTGTACCAGCGGACTGCCGAGCTGCAGTACCAGCGTCCAGCACAGCCACGCGGTTTCCAGAGATTCGGCAATGGCGCTGCTGGCAACGGTACTGGAGGTGGAAGCAATAGCAGCAGTAACAACAGTGGCAACCAGGCCCGCGGACAGCAGACGCAGCTTCTTGGCGGTCAGCAGGCAATCACCACCGGCGCTATTTTCTTGGGCGCGGTGCAGATTATGCCGGACTTTGCCGATGGGCGCTTGTATGACGAGTGGATCCCTCTGCTGGGCGGGACAGGCAACTCGGGACATATCCGCGTGCAGTACTGCTTCAACAAGAAAGACTCAACACCACTATCCATTGAACAGTTTGACCTGCTTAAGGTCATTGGAAAGGGAAGCTTTGGCAAGGTCATGCAGGTGCGCAAGCGCGACACCAACCGCATTTATGCGATGAAGATCCTCAGCAAGTCTAAGATTGTTATGCGCTCAGAGGTCGCGCACACTTTGGCCGAGCGCAATGTGCTGGCAAAGATCAATCATCCGTTTATTGTGCCTCTCAAGTTTTCTTTCCAGACTCCTGAGAAGCTGTACCTGGTTTTGGCCTTTATTAATGGTGGCGAGCTATTCCATCATCTGCAGCGCGAGGGTCGCTTTGACCAGCACCGCAGTCGCTTTTACGCAGCAGAGCTTCTCAGCGCACTTGACTGCCTACATTCGTACAATGTCATCTACCGTGACTTAAAGCCCGAAAACATTCTCCTGGATTACAGCGGCCACATTGCCCTGTGCGACTTTGGTCTGTGCAAGTTGAACATGGGAGACAACGAAACGACAAACACTTTCTGCGGCACGCCCGAGTATCTGGCGCCTGAGCTGCTGCAGGGGCGTGGTTACACCAAGACTGTTGATTGGTGGACTTTCGGTGTGCTTCTGTACGAGATGATGACTGGTCTACCTCCTTTCTACGACGAGCATGTAAATGAAATGTACAGGCGTATCCTCGAAGATGAACTTGTTTTTCCCGAAGACATGGGCAACCGCGCAAAGTCGTTGCTGCGTGGTCTGCTGCAGCGGGATCCCCGCCGGCGCCTGGGCAACAATGGCGCTGCCGAAATCAAGAATCAACCATTTTTTGCCGAGATTAACTGGGACTATTTGATTGGCAGGCAATACGAGCCTCCATTCAAGCCCAGCGTTGCTTCTGCCATTGATACAAGCAACTTTGACGAAGAGTTTACCGCAGAGCCTCCACAAGACTCTTACGTCGCCGACTCTAACCTTTCAGAGACTGTACAGGAGCAGTTTGTTGGCTTTACATATGACGGCAGCGGCGGTGCCATGTCGCTTGCTCAGAGTATGACAATGGGCAATATGGATACCCACCGCAACTAATGTGCGTCTATTACTCAACTGCCTTTTCATGGTTTATTTTTCCCTTTATATATAATTTGTTTTCCACATTGTGTTAGTTTTAGCACTCCCGATAGCCTGTTGCTTTTCCATCGGAGTGTCGTATAAAATCTTTTTTTTTTTTCTGTTTTCCTTTCATTCCTAACCAAAAGAGTCTCCGGTGAGACACACACTTCTACGACTCCCTCTTCCAAGACACTATTCAAGTGAAAGGAAGGGATCGGCGGAGCAGATAAAATCACTGTCGCCGTCCAGCTAGGATATTAAAACTTTAGGTCATGAATATTATCTGCGAATCTATTTACTGTTATTAATACACTCACAAAACATTTGCTACGTAACACGGTAACTAGACACCACATCAAACAGCACCAGGATAGTCCGCACAACACAGGAACTTCTTCCTTCTTATATCATCATCCTTTTTTAGTAAATGAAATCTATAAAGCTTTATCTAAAGTCTCCGTGCTGTGTGAAACCTCTGGTGCTGATCGGCATCATGTTAGGTTATAGTCCAAAAAGAGGAACCTCAGAAAATATGGTTGCTTATTTAAGCAGGCTTGTATATCACCACATATCCAGTAAAATAAATAAGGAAAATATGATATAATTACCTAGCATATAGCTTAGTATAAAAATATTTATATTTTAAAAGCTCTGGACTTTTTCAAAAATTAACAAACAGACTATTAAGGAGGAGGGTACTTGTCATGAGCTTATTTTCTATACAAATGGGAGCTAGCTTGAGTCTGAGTTGTAGTGTAACCCTGCTTCTTCTTCTAACTTTTATACCAATTTGAGTCATTATAATCGCAATATTGCCGCTGATTTAAACATCCAGCACATACTACTTAGGATGCGCGATGTAAAGAATGCTTTGAGGTGTTTGCAGCGTAAAAAATACTGCGCTCCTGTCGACAAGTCACAGAAACCCACTAAGCGTTGCAAGAAAAGCCTTAAGCGACCAAGAGCAGACCTCATAATTACATCAATCCCCCCCCCCGTATTCACCACAACTATAACCCAGGAACAAAATTCCTTAACATTTACTTTTTTCTTTAGTTTTATTTAAAACCTATGCAGCATACAAACGGATATCTTGCCTATCCTTTACATGCGAACAAAAGCGCGCAACAGAGACAGGCTTGTTTTAATAATAGATTGTGCCGCATCTAGACTTTTGCAACCAGTCCTGCATATATTAGTCAAATGTAAGACATGCCTGGATCTGGCCAAGGCAAAGGCGTTTATTACCTTGTCCAATATTGTAAAAGAAATAAAATAAAAGACATCCACTTCACCTTTGTCTGACTTTATAATCTTATTTTATTTATTCTATTTCTACAACACAACCAAACACTATATATCTACGAAACAGATACTTGTCTATGTTTAGAAAACGCAAGACTAAGACAAGCGGCAAAATATGGAAACTTTCTGCGAACCATCCCGTGCTAAATACCAACGATATAGACCCGCTGCCAACCAGCTTTGGAGAGAAACAAGAACTTCCTCCTTTTTTTCAAGAACCGGTCAGCAAAGAATTTATTCGTAAACTTTGCATAGCAGCTGATGATCTCCATTGCAAAGAACTCAGTTGGTTTGATGCAAATTTATCAGCAAGCACCAGGCTTGACAGCTTTCTAAGCTATACAGGTAAGTTTATACCGCTTCGGTTTACATCTGTAGAGAAGAGACATTAGATTCAGCATACGCTAAGCTTATATCAAACCTCAGGGCTTTTCGCTAATGTAATTGTGTTTGAAATTGTATCTTTGTGTTTGTTTTCAGCAAAATAGACACCTGCAGCCCAAACGAAAATATCTGGATTTACATAAGATTTAGAGAAGTACTATTTGCAATCTTATACACGGCGTTTACACAAAATGTTGAGTATCTAAACAGTAAGTACACACAAAAGACATTAGCTAGCAAGATTATCTAAACTATTTATCCAAAAGCATATAAGACGCTAAAATACCATTAGAATCGCTTTTATTTATAAAACGCTTCTATTTATTTATATAGCATTACCTGAAAGAATACTATCTCCGTCTGTGGATGTGATGGATGGTCTTTGGAAACCATTTTTATGCTTAAATCGGCTAATCGAGATTATGCCAAGATTGCTAGCCGCCGGGTGGAATCAGTCTAGAATTGAGAACATGCTGATTGTCTTGCTCGACCACGGCAACAATCAAGATGTGCGTGTATTTGGATTCTATACGCTAAACCTATATATGGTGGCAATCAACGGGAACTATTCTGAGACCACAATCGACCTGTTCACAAATGCCATTTCTCTTCGTTCATTTTCATACGTTGATTCACCTGAGGCTTCACGTGTAGCCGGAAACATTATGTGTGCCATTGCTCGTGGAGTTGACATAACAGATATTGGATGCGGCCAACGCGCAATAAGAGGCTTCAAAGCAGGGCGTTCGAGCATTTGTCCCGTGCTCCAAGATGATATGTATCCTATCAATCCGCAAGGCATACTTGCTATGCGCATGCTGCGGAATATGCTAATGCAAATGGCATATCTTGCAAGTTTGATACCAGATCCTCAGGCAACCTACATTGAATTTCTTAACCTGGAGCTCATCTGTACTCAATACCCGGGGTTTCGATTCTCCTGGCTCAAGTTCAAATCACACAATGATATTCCACATTCGGCACCAATGCCCGCGATGAGCAATAAAGAAATCCAGTCATCATTAAAGAGTATTTACCAGTTATTCCGAAAGGCATATCTTTCATGGATATATCCAAAAGATAATGGTAAGTATAATTTGCGAAAACATCTATAAAATTATTTTTGTCAACACAGGTGCCACTTAGAATATTATTTAATTATGATGACTGTTATAGGTACGTATGAAGACAGGCATATTCGCCGTGTACCAGTGCTTGGACTGCAAGTATTTATAAACTTTATGCTCGAAAACCTTGTACCGCGACACGCGTATATGGTATGCGAAACAGAGTTCTACATGCCAAATATGGACAAACGTCTAGACTGCAATAAGTCTGAGAGTAGCAGATGTGGATCAAACTCTGAAAGTAAACTTGCTATGGGCGCCGAATCCATGGCTACACGGTCATACAAAATGCTTTGTCATATTATACTTGATAGCGATCAGGAATCCGCGCTTTTCTTTACTGACATTCTACGACTCGCTTTGCGCATAATGCCGTCTCTTGCCGTTGACGGATGTGGTACAGATTATCTTGATAAGGATGAGCTTATGCAGGTCAGCTACAACTGCTGTCTAGGTGCGCTGACGGTGATTCGGTTATGGATGGTCAGTAAGGAAGAGTACCGGCCTGTACATTTATTAGCAGATAAAGGGAATATTAGCATGCTTTCTGAGTCTATTTCAGATTACCTTGGCCATGTCTACAATCTAATAATCTGGATTGTTGAAGAAAATAGGTGGAGTAAGAAAAAGGTAATGTAATGTGTAGTACTTGCATCTTCTGCATCAATAACGCGCTTAATTGACGTTGAGCGACTGTCCAAAATATATATATCTAATACAGGTGCAAGTTATTTTGCATTCTCTTTGGATAAAATAGATTACCCTGCTCTACAATGCGTTGCTTGTACACCGTACAGTGATGCGACTGTATCGCCATCAGCTTCCTCAGGATACCAAGAGGTCATTTATGAACACACTTCAGAATATTACGCTCTTGTTCTTGTCCAAACCTTCTGCGGATTACCGAGACGAAGCAAATCCTGAGTCTTATCCTAACCGCGCTCTCACAATACTAACTGAGGTAAGATTTTAAAGAGATTTAAAACGCAGTTTCTTGCAGCGTGGTGTAAAATAGCTCGCAATCTTCTTAGGTCTAATCACTTTTATCGCTAACTACAAGAAACTGGTGCTTTGAGTGTGGTTCTAATATTATATTTTCGTTTATGTTGTTTAGTGCCTTGTGTTTGGATGGCTTGTCCTTGGAGATCGACCATCAGAAATAGCCCTGCGGTTCAAGGAGCTTTATGCAACACCAACCATATGGACAAGTCATCTACATGTTTGGTGCAACATATTACGGGCTCTTACAATAGCTCGAGGGCGGCATATTCTTAAGGTTGATGAACGCACGTTAATCCAAGAAAGCATGTTTGCTGGACAGCGCCAGCGTAAAGGAATGAACAAAGTTGATGAATACATGACTCGCTTGGACGATCCCTCCTACCACTTGGTTGAAAGCGATTCGCATGATATTCTAGAAACATCAACCCCATTTAGTATAACGTCAAACATCACTTGGAGCACATCTCGATTAGTATTTGCCTCGGTTAAATCAGCCGCACAAGAGGAGCTTGCGTTTATCGAAGCATGCGCACTCCAAGAACTGAGCACGGAAAGCAAGCTTGCCAATCCGGACGCAGACTATCAGTCTAAGTCGCTGCTAAAATCGACTAACTCTATATATGCACGGATCTTTCTCTCGGGCCAAAAGAATCTTTCTCAAGTTGCCGATGATAAACTGACAGAGTCAATTGTCAAGTTCAAAAAAGGCACAAAGGTCCCTAAGCGAACATTTAGAAAACATGCCGCTGGATACTCAAAGTTGACTCATGATGGCCATATTGCAACCAAAAACTTGGCGCACATACAAAGTAAGAAGGGGAAAGGCACCGACACCTCCGCCTCCGCTTCTAAATCTGCCTCTAAATCTGCCTATTCTTCAAGCTATATATTGGATCCGTCACATGTCTGGAAAAAGCTCGTTTCTCCCTTCTGCCAGAAGAGAGATGCTGAGCCGGAAACATCTGCGCTACCACTGTCGCAATCCACTGCCGAAACAAGATACATGGCCCAGCGCACTACCACCAACGACCTAGGCACCTCGCTAAAACAATCTGATCAAGTTAACAGCGGTAATGCTGAGAACGCCATGTATCTAAAGACACGCAAAAAAGAGAACCAGCGTCATATTCCTAATCTTGGCTGGAAGGATGCAAACGATATAGGGGCACAATCAGACAGTGACATATCCGTTCAACTTCATTTGGATGAGCCTAGCCACTCGCAGATTGGCCCGGCACATCTTACCACAGATTTAATTCACTCCCAGTCAGCACCAAGGAACTTGAGCCAGCAGCTAAAAAATAGCAAAGTGGCAAGTCTAAGCTCGCAAATGACCGATGTTGCTGTATTCAACCGCTATGTAAGTAACGCACTTGGCTAATGTAACTTATGTTGGTGCCATTACTGCTAAATACGTTTCTTTTAGATGCGTACATGCTATAAAGTGCTCGTGTCAGCCCTTCCTACTTACCTCAACTTTTATTGCCTTTATCCGCATCCATAGGCAGCTGTAAACCTTCTTGGAAATACTAAGGCAAGAATTTGGAATCTAGAGGCTTTATGGACCGAATTTCACATTAGCGAGTTTGTATATGTCCAAGACGACCAAGTAGGCGATTTGCAGTATATGTGGATTGCCTGGGCAAGCTTACTTGGCTCCCCAGTCAAGGCTGATGTAAGTATTAAAAAGTGCCTTCTATGATTTTATCCCGGCAATGCATAAATAAAAAAGCATGCTTGTGCTATATGCATTATATTTGCCACATCCTGCAGCTATTTAGTTTTGCTAACTATAATCAGACCAATAATATAGGCATTTCGGAGTAAGGTCATACTCCGCGGGCTATTGCACGCTTGGGACGTTTACAGAGCAGTGTTGGACTGCTCCAGATATACGCCAGATAATGACGACGTGATGCTTAATACAATGTGGTGGGTGGCAGAGATTGCTGCAAAGTTTGGAACGGATGATTATCGCGGCCGGGTAGCACAAACTGCAATATTCCGTATGGGGTGCCGTTGTTCAGATAACATCAACAGTCGAGTTCTATTCCTGCGCTCGTGTTTTTTGCAGGCGTCATTGATAGTTCTTTCTCCGCTGGCGGTAAGTGAATTGGCAATTTGCATTAAACTTTGCATGTTAATGGTTTTCAGGGTCTAGCAAAGGACAAACTGCTTGTAGCACAGGGTTAGCATGGATATACCGCTAGATTTACAACCACAGGTACTAACTGGTGGATTATTATGTGTTACACTGATATAGAAAGGACAACCAGTGAACGTTGATCAAATTTATATGTTTCTTATTGAATGTCGGTTGTTGCTGTCACTCGGAATATCGGGATCGCAGATTTTGCTGTTGTCGCTAGAAAAGGGATTGAGACGCATATTTCTTGCCCCTGAAACATGTAGCGGAGGGTTTCCCGAAGCTGCTGTAAAAGGTGCGACTACGCTATTAATATCATTGTTAACGCTATTGGAAACCCCGAGAGCCCTTGCAACGCACAATTCTGACTACAATGCAAGGCCGTTGACAGATTCAAGCATTGTGAGTTTACAGGAAGATTGTGGACTGATTGACATCATTGAGGTTTTTGAGCAGGCAAAGTATCCTGTCCTTTACAGTCCTCAAGGTTCTCAGAAACTGCATGTTGCTTGGGAAAAAGGAGGCACCATTTTAGGTCAGACGTGTGAGACACTGTGGCGCATCTTACTAAGTCCTGAACACTTGAGCTGCTATAGCTTAAACTGTGCTGAATATATTGAGACCGGCGCTCTATCAGGGATGATGTTAGTATGTCTAACAGAGTTAAGCATATCCAACAAAAGGCACGTTATATAACTTGTTACCTAACGTTTTTATTGCTTTGTCGCTAATATGTTGTAAATAGCGATGTTAATTCACTTTGTTTGTATGCTTGCATATTTTGAGTATCTGAAATTTTTAACTGTAGATTACAGAACAAAAGACTCGTAAATAATTGTCTAACGTCCATTGTTAGTCGCCTGTTTTCTGTCAGGCACAGCATTATATCTGTTGCAGTAAGCAACCTCTCCGCTCTATTATCTGGTCAATTGAACCTAATTGATTTTATCGGCTTAGTAAGTTTAAACGATATTCATGGGTTACTGTGGTTGCATGTAAAAAGCCGCGCCTTTGGTAACTCACATAATACGCATACTTTAAATTGTAGGCACGCACAAAAATGGTTATTATGAATATTATGAAAGCTGTCGTCGAGCAGTTTGACAGACTTGCTGATAGTGCAACATCATATTCTGGTAAGATGTGCTAAAATGCTTCATTATTTGCACTGAGTTTTTCACAAATGGTCTCACACTAATATCTACCTATCTTGTCAATATTACTATTTGCCGCTATAATTCTGCTTTAGTGTTAGCAATTCAAGAACTATTGCAGCTTCTGGCAGCCTATCTTATTAAAGCCCCAGAGCTTATTGTACGGGAAAGCTCGCATGAAATCAGCAGTGACGGGTATCAGATACGGGACTTTCTTATTGAAAAAATTATTAAACAATGTGCAAATTCACTGCAATTATCAGGCAATGTGGCACATTTATATAATTATGTTCTTGCTAGTGCAGATTCTAAACATGGCGTTGTGCTTTACTTGGAGCCAGCTACATTTAAAAATCCAAATTTCGCAAGCTCAAATGATTTTGTGTCAATGGCGGCAGATAAACAGCCGTATCCTGAAAACGTTGTTGAATCTATTAAAGTAAGTAGATATTCGGCAGGCATACGCTTTTCAGATTAGCATATTAATATATACTTATATGCCATATTGTTCTATGTAACTAAGCAGCTTACATACATTTTCTATTTTTATAGCTAATGGGGGAGGTTCTCTATACAACGCTTATGATGCACTTTGACGAAGACAGTCACATAGATAACCATGGGATGGTATTGCAGTAAGTAATAAATTTACACTGTCCACTGCTTTGCATTATCACGACTGTACTAACATGTTTTAATTCCTATCATTTAATTTACATAAGATACACATTCTGGTTTAGGCATTCGAGAAAAGAATTTGTCGACCTTGGCAGTGAAGAAGACTTTTACAATAACGATACCTTCTACTACTCTCACGGAAATAGCATACTAAAGATCGGCACGATTTCAAAAACTAAATGTATGTATTGTATACACAGCTACATCAAAATAAATAACATGCTACATAAAAGCAACAAAGCAGATGCTAATTAAACTAAAATAATTTAATATATGTTGCATGCAACAGTAGTTAACTATGCTGTAATTCGAAGCTGCACAGGAAAATTTCCAATTTGTTTGCACTTTGCTCCGGAAGCTGCCGTGGCTTTAAAAAACGACACTCCTATATCTAGAGAACGGCCAGCGCCATGTGTATCTGTTGTTAGTAGCAAAAAAATATTTGACAAAGAAAGCCAAAGCGCGGCAATTTCTGTGATCAGGTAAAGTACATCAACTAAAGCTTAGTTGCCGCTTATGTCCATGTAATTTATATCAAAAGAACTAAGCTGATTTTTTTCAAAGTCAAGTATATAATGCTAATTTAAATAAGCTGCTGAAAAGATGTTGTAGCTCGCTGACAATCCATGACATCACGCAAGGCAAGCCTAACCTTGGAGAATCGTCCGGGATTGTAAACAAATCTATACTTATGCAAACACCTAGAGAAACACCACATTATAATATGGATGTTCAAAATCTTCGGACAGAGATTGACGCTTTTATACAGGCCGAAAAAGCTGCTCATCTTGATAGCAAAATGTATAATGGAGATGTTGAGTTGTCTGACACATTTATGGCTAAAAATGATAATGGAAAATCCGAAGGTAAATATAATAGCAATGTAGACAAAAGCGCTTTGGAGGACTTGGAAACCCGTATCAAAAAACATGTAGATGCAGATAACTTAATAACGTAAGTAAGCAACCAAAAATATTATAACTATATTATTGCCTTATAATCGCGATAAAGCTAAACTCTACTACTTTAAAAAGCATCAAATCCACGATTTACCACCAGATGTAGTCCGCTTAAAATAGACCTGTTTCGCAGTCAGGCGCGATACAACATGGGATTTGACGGCCACAAGATGAATGTAAACTATTATCATCCTATAGAGAAAACAGAGTTGTTTCAGCGCGAACTGATGGCGTTAGATAGAGTTCCTTCCAAGGAAACTATCAAAGTAGCTCTTTTTTATGTTGGGCCTGGCCAATGGACCGAGGCAGAAATCCTATCCAACACCTACTTTGATACGAGCCTGTCATATCGTACTTTTGTAGAGAGTCTAGGATGGTCAGTAGATTTAGCGACGTTTAAAGGGTTTACAGGGAAACTGGAGCATGACGGATCGGATGGAAAAACCTGCCCTTATTTTATTGAGGATGAAATTGAGCTCGTTTTCCACGAGGCCACATCAATGCCAACAGATATCAATGACTCGCGCCAGCTCAAAAAGGTAAAAAAAATATTTTAACAATATTGTGTTCACCGTGGTTTGTATCTCATGTCTACATTATGTGCTAAAACCTTTTGAGATTTAAAAATAATTAATTTCTTGTATAGAAGAGGCATATTGGAAATGACCATGTTCACATTATATGGAACGAAAGTCATCACAATTACAGAGCAGAAACTATTAGCGGTGATTTTGGAAACGTGCAGATCCAAATTCGTCCACTAGAGCCGGGAGAATACGGTATTGGCATATACTGCGATAATCCAATAAAGCCATTCGGACCACTTGTCGATGGTATGGTTGTCTCCGCCAACGTCCTATCTTCTGCTGTACGCGCAACTGCGATTAATGGACACAGGCGCGCAACACAAATGTTCTTTAAGACAATTACACACCCGTACGCTATACGTCAAAAAATGATAAATCGGATAGCCAAAAAGCATCTTAGTAGCTCATGGTAAGTATAGTTTGCTATATAAACTACTTTCTACAGGACCTTTTAAGGCCAATATGCACATTCAAGACAAAATTCATTAATCCAGTTTTTTGTTAACAATTGTAGGTTAAGCTCGCTTAAATAAGAAAAACAATGGTTTAAACTTGTATAGCATTTACGCCAATATTTCCCACAGAAGTATTAGCTCTTGGCTTAGATGCTAGCATTTATAATATTTATATGGTGTTTAAATATAAAAAATGACATACTATTTTACTTTTAAGGCCTTGTAAAATATATATTTTTAATTTTCAACATTATCGCTCAGCATGGCCAAATATGAGGTACAATCTAAACTATTTGCTACGACAATAATTTATAAACCTAAATGTCTATATTGATTCTCTAATATTTGCCCCAACTTTTTGATGATTTTGGTTTCATTTGTCTAGGTTTTTGCCGCAGTTCAAATTGTAAATAAAAAGCTTGGAGCGGCTTTTTTTGACACATTGACCAAGCAGCTTTTTGTGATTGACAATGAAAACCTTTGCTTGGATGAGTTATCTCTTCATTCGCGTAAGTGTTATTCAATATGTCTATGCATGTGTTTAATTGTTTATGAAGCAAGTCATGGCTATAAATATAAGCTCCAATACAATGATACAGTTTCTACATCTTTTATTGGCGACAATATAGTGTTTAGACAGATCTCCGCTAATGCCATCGTATACCCACAAGAAGAAGCTGGCGCATATACAACAAAGCTGGCATTAAGTGAGCTGTGTAAGTAGCACAGAAAATTATAAAATTAAATATTATACGCACAATACAATGGAGCTAACATATGCATGCATTATGTACTGTAACATATATATTTGTTTTGTTAATAGCTGCAGTGTGCAATGACATACAGATTTTTGTATCTGTTGATAAAGATGAGTTTGAATTTAACCTTGGAAGTCGGCGCCTTGCAGAACTGGTAAATAATACAAATAGCCCTGCATCAGCCAAATCACTTTACGACTGTGAAGCAAACAACGAGTTTACCAACCTATGCAAGGAATCTGTACGTTGTTAAAAAAATTTGCCATTGTGTGCCTACTGTGGCAAGCATGTGAAATATATAATCTACACTAAATTTAATTGTCACATAAGATAATTACATAAGTAGATTGGATGCGCAGGTGCGCTTTTGGGTTACTTGAAATCAAAAACCAAATACGATATGGAAGAAATACTTGTAGCGCCAATGAAATTGTAAGTACTATATTAATAAGCCGGTGGTATTTTTCAAACTAACCACTGCCTAGTGTGTTTCTTCTTTAATATTAAATTTACCGCTATTTTGGACAAAACTATTTGGCTTTAGAAATTCATTTATGAAAGTTGATCAGGATACCCTTAGGTAAGATTATTTTTAAAATATTAATTAAGAGTAACAAATGCAAGAACTGTTAACTATAAAGCTAACCACTCTACTTTTTAACATGTGCTTGTTCAGCTAGCTATCTTCAAATATTTGACGGTAAAAAGCATCCAAATATGCACTCGCTAAGCAAATACCGCGAGACCACATCATTGTTTAGTAAGTTTCTAAATAAAAAGTTAGTGCTAATGTCTATATACAGATTTTCAGTATTTGGCTAATAATTTATTAATAATATTGACAACTAATCTTGTTTCTAGCACTACTGGATCAAACAAAAAGCATCACTGGGCGTAACATGCTACGAAAATGGCTACTCTGTCCATTGCAATCACTTATGCAGATACAGGAACGCCAAGAAGCGTTGTCGTTTATGTGTTCGGATACATTTGCCAATACACTCAAGGAATTACAAAATGTGTTATCTAAAACACGCTCAATGAGAGCATCATGTCTTCGAATACAGACTGAGCTGGTTGTTATTGATTTAGAAGCGATAGCACAGTTTGCCTATGCTATTGTAAAAATCCATCAGCTTTTGACTGCAATGGAATCTCTTCCAAGACTAATTCACGAGGTAAGCGCAAAAAAACAATTTAAAAATAATATCATACTCATGGTGTATAATTTACTATGATATGTTAGTAGACTAAAGATTATTTAAGCAAATTCATACAGAATAACATCCAATATTTGTAGTTTTTAACGACCAACCAGTCTACCTTTGTGGAACTAGGTTGTCTAATTATTGATGCAATTGATTTTGACGCCAGCCGAGCATCGGAAAAAATTGTAGTTGCATCTGGTGTTAGCAGCAAAATTGATAGCATGCGTGAGATATTTTCCGGGTTAGACACTATTCTGGTAGGTTTATTAACTTTAAGGCTACAGTGTGTATTAGCGTAATATTTTAATAACTATGTTTAAATTTATTGATAATTGCGCGGAAGCTTATATATGCATTAAAATAGGACAAAGCCAGCATTGAAATGGAGACAATAGCTCGAGTGCCTGTTGTTGCAGTGTACTGGCCACAGCTCGGGTTTTTGTCGTCTATTGAAATAACCCATTTTGATGGCGGAACAGATTCTGAGCCACATTTAGAAAATTGGATGCTAAAAGTAAGTAACAAATATGCATAGTGGTTAAAATGTTCTAATCGACAATTGTTTTGTTAAATGTAAATTATCAACATTTTAATATTATGTAGTTTCAAACGGATAAGCAGCGGTACTACAAGAACAGCATTACTAATGGTACAGCCAAAATTTGGGAGTTATAAAGGAAATTCTAGACAAGTGCAAGTATGAGATCAGCTTTTTTAATATTGATATTTGATTGTATATATTTGTAGCTCTCGACAGATCGCCCGGAGATGTGTTCAGTTTGATAAATGGTAAAAGCGCATCTACACACATTAGATTGTAGGTTTATTGTAATGATGTTGCAACCGATTTTGCTAAAATTTATGTTACCAAAAACCACAATTGAATAGATGCCGAGTCAGAACTGTGTTTGGAGTTGCAAAATCGGATATGTGCATATATTCCTGAAATAATCCGTGCCTCGGAGTTAGCAGCGCAAATTGACTGGTACGTTGTTAAAAGGGGAATCTAGCTATTACCAGTTAATTTAAACTAAGCACAAAATTACTAGACGAACATATGTTATTTAGTCTTCAATCACTTGCTTCTGTTGCAAATATGTATGGATACTGTCGACCGTTGTTTAACGATAACGCGTGCTATCATATTACACGCGGTAGACATCCAATTATAGAAGCCACTATGGGGAAAGGATCATTTATCTCCAATGACATAGATCTTTCTGGAAATACATGTACCCATGAGCATCATCAGACAGAAGATAAACAACGTACCCTTGTTGTTGTTGGCCCAAATGCATCTGGCAAAAGTGTTTTGGCAAAGCAAGCTGCGCTGCTTGTGTACATGGCTCATATTGGCAGCTATGTCCCGGCAACAAAAGCTTGTATTGGACTTACAGATTGCATTGTAGCAATGGGCCGAGCATCCGAGTCTCTTGCGAATCGTCAAAGCGCCTTGAGTGTTGACCTGAAAATTGTTGGTAATGTTTTGAAATACGCGGCGTTAAAAACACTTGTTATTCTAGATGAATTTGGCAGAGGAACAAGTCCCGTAGACGGAATCGGACTTTTATGTGGAGTACTTGCATCGATGGCAGTGCAATGTCAAGACCAGCCAGCTTGCCTAATCCTCACCCATTTTCAAGGTATGACACTGCCGACAAATAGTTGTCAGTTACCTCAATTACAAACGGTATGTAACATGTATAGTGGACAGTCACTAATAGTACTTGCGAACAATCAACTTGCATTTTTGTTAAACTGTTGTGTAGAAATCATGGGAATTCAAAGAATCGATCACATTTGGAGTAATGTCCAGATAAAAGAAATGCAATTCAAAGAAAGTACAAAAGGGCTTGTACGGCTATACAGGTATGTTGTCTATGCGCAATAATATTCACATAAAATCAGTGGAGATGGGAAACTGAAAAGATATGAAAACATACATTATTTTTATAAAATATACGCATATTGTCCAGATCCTGTAGATTATCCGACAAAAAGGATCATTCGGGCTTGTATGCCATTGCATGCGTTCAGGGTGCTGGAATTCCGAATAAAATCCTCTGCCGTGCTCAGAAGCTTGTAGGACTTGCAAGCAACAACGAGATGTGATTATATGATGTGTGCGTAATATTATCCATTCTCTATAGTTGTTGCTAAAAAGTATAAACGTGTATTGCCATTTATCTGGCGGTAGACTACAACATAAATTGCTCCATTGTCATAGTGTTAAGAAATGTAGAGTATTTGCTTTCCTTTTGAGTTGTGTCCCTGCTTCTTTTTGTTACCTCTCTTAGAGTTGCTGGCGTCACTTGTCAGACTACTAACCCGCAAACCTGCGCCTTCCCAAGCTGACGTAGCATTGGGATCAAGAGGCACAACCTTTCTTGTCGCCTTCGAAGTGGGGGGAAGATCGGGGAATTCAGATGCAACAGATTTTCCAGTGGATGGCTGTGATGTCATACTGCTGCTTGCCTGGGTGAACTTGGCACTATATGAGCCATGGCCACGGCCATTGGCTTGTGCATTTGCGTAAGACAACTTAGTTGGACAGCTACCGGCCAAGTTTCCTGAATTGGAGCCCAGCGAGGGAAAGGCAGCGGCAGGCAATGGAGAAGCTGATGGGGTAACTCTTGGCTGCTGCGCTGATGTTGAGGGTTTAGAATCCTTGGGCGCGGTAAACCGCGAAGATGATGATGTCAGCGATGAGCCAGACCAAGTATTCCTTGAAGCAGCGCTATTTGAGCTCGGCTTGATAATCATTACATGCGCAGCAGGCTCTGCTGCAGAACCAGCATCGGTGCGTGAGTTGGTAAGTGGCGTGAGCGCGGGGAATTGCTGCTGTTCAACCCGGTGCCGCTGCAGCGCCTTTAGAAGCCGATCTTGTAAGCGAGAATCGGGAAGCAAGTCTGAAACAGCCCTCATAGTTTTCTGAATCATCACTTTGGCATTCTTGCCTGGAACTGTTAGAAACAAAAGCCAACAACTTTGCACATACTCTTCTGCCGGCATTGCATGGTCTTTATAGCGAGTTGTTAGTTGGCGAAACCGCTCAACTGGTTGTTCCCGATGACTCAAATATGCAGAAACACGCTGCAAAAGCTCCTGATGTTGAGCCATGGTTTCTGAGCCAATTTCTTTGGGTGCAGCACGCTCAGTGGCGCTGCTCTCACTGACCGACAGCTGCTCAAAGCCCCCCGGCGCGCGGTCGCGTATCACCCCACCAGCAGAGCTAGCAACATGTCGGTCACCTGAATTCCGCAGGGTAGCACCAAGAGTAGGCCAGAGAGCCACAGGGGTCGGTGTAGAGTCAGTTTCTGCTTCCGGTTCGGGAGAAGAAGGCTCGGGGGTAGATACAACATCGGATTGGTTAGTTTTTGCAAGCGGGCGACGCGGCTCGTTAGTTGAAACGCGTCCAAAGTTAGTTGGGCGCCTCCGGCCAGCGATGCTGACACCTGTAGCATCTGGCTCATTGACAGTCATTGTGTTCGGACGGTGACTGCCCCCGCGAGACCTCCCCCGGTCTTTGGAGTGGCCGTTGTTACCGCTGCTTCCCGAAGCACCGGACGATCCACGAAGCGGAGTATAGTGAAGACCAACACTTATCTGCTTTGCCTCGCGCCGTGCTCTCTGACCGATAATATTGCCGCTATGCTCCTCTAAATCGTGGCTCTGTAGGTCGATTTCATTCTCAAACACAACAAACTTCTTTTCCAGACACGATGGATGTTTGCATGAAAAGTGGTCAGATTTGAAGTGGTCCTCCATGGATTGGTAATTCGCATAGTAGACCTGACGACCGGTGCCATTGCGGACACAGATAAAGCATTGCTCGTGCTTCTTGCGACAGTGGTCGAGTAGCTGATCGTTGTCGTAAAATGAGAGCCGACAGAACTCGCACTCAGGATGGCCAGTAAATCCAGTAGTGTCACCTCTCAAGTTGTGCGAGCGAAGTTGCGATTTTGTGAAAAGTCTGTGCTCGTGAGCAAAGGACATTTTGTTATTTAAACACAAGTCGCAGAACTGAAGCGCATGAGAGCTGCGCGCATGGTCCTTCAAACCCTTCCAGCCATCATTGGCAATATGGCGGCATTTGCGGTGTGGGCAGTTCAGCTGCAACGCATGCGAAGTAACTTCATATGCCTCCTTACAGTCGAACTGTATTCCCAAATCCTCATCGCTAAACGGAAAGTCGCGTTTTGCTAGCTCTGAGAAGGTTGAGTTGGCTTCGCGGGTGTAAATAACTTTCGTCTGCTCTATCTTGCAGTACGGACACGCCTTTGACTTGAATAGTGCCCGAAGCCGAAGATTGCAACGAAAGCAGATACGATGATCACATTCGCCAACTGAGTAGAAATCAACCGTGTCAGCACAAATAAGGCATACTGGCTCGTTCTCGTTGGTCCCATTGTCTCCTTTGTCAATAGAGTTGACGATACCCTCCTTCTCACCCCGGACACCGCCCTTGCGACCTCGAGTGCGTTGCTTGCCTTTATGCTGTGAAGAAGCCCTCTGTTCTTGCTCTTTGACGCTGCTATCTATCTCGGCTACAGGAGACGGTGTAGGTATCGTGGCTGACCCGCAAGTCTGTCTGGGCACTGGTTCTGAGGGCGGCATTTCAGAAGACAGTATTTGCTGCTTTGTCAGTAGTGTTGTTGATTCCGTATTTTAGAAGTGCTGTCGCACACCACTAATTTTATGTAAAATATAGAGGAAGTATGTATTAAAGGAAAATGAAAGAAAAGATTGAAGGCAGTGAATGACATTCAGCGAATCAGGCGCCAAGGCGCAAGTCTTTCCGACCGCAGCAGTAATCTGAATTAGGTGGATTAGATCTGTTAGTGGGCAACGGGGACTGATCAGGACCAACTTTTCTGTTGCGTATCGTGATAACTTACCTGCACTCCTGTTTGCATTTACACAAGTTTCGGCCTTGTAGAACTGGGTACATAGACGATGGACAATAGAGAAAGGGGTTTATTGCAACAGCGGATTGCGCTTGGATATGCTGATGAAAATATAGAGCGTGAAGACGATACAGATCCACTTGCGTCCAAACTAGGTGGGCGACCACTATGGCTCGACACCACTTCGGCAATTCCTGAACAGAATATTACCATATGTGAGGAGTGTGGATTGAGCATGGTATTGTTGGCACAGATTTACGCACCGCTTAGCGAATCGCCGTACGAGCGAGTTCTCTATATATGGAGCTGCGTCCGGCGTACGTGCACTGGAAGGCCGGGTGCCACGCGGGTGATCCGTGCGCATCTGCTGAACCCTGAGTATGCATTGAGAGTAGTGAAACAGAAAAAAAGTGAGTTCAATAAGGAATGCAAACAAGCAAAATCAATACAGCATATACAGAACTCGTCTGCAATCTCGAAGCCCGCTGAGGGGGCATTTGACTTTGGCAGTGTATGGCGTTCTAATGCGGGTACGCATGTTAGTACTGTGGGAGACAAGCTATTTTCTAGTCCACTCTTTAGCGCAGATGCAACAGTGGCTAAGGCAAGCACGGGCACAGCAGATGGTAAAAACAGAACTGCGGATGATCTAGACGCGGTAAGTGCGGATCTAGGGCAGCTAAGAATCGACCTAGAGTCACCAGCAGAGCGCACTGACTGGAATCAAGATTTAAACTGCGTTCAGGCACGTTATCTGGCATTTGATGAAGAGGAGATGGATGGCTCTCCAGATGATGCAGTTATTGGCGAGCGCTATCGTGTCGAGATTGATCAGGCATTGAATAAAATTCAGTGTGCAAGTGAATATAACCATGAAACCCAGGGCCGCTCTTGCTCTAAGAAGACAAGAAAAGATGAAGAAGACGACGGGTGGACTGGGGAGAAATATGAGCGTACAAAATTTCCGAAAGGCGCAGATGCTGCATTTGCACGGTTTGCAGCGGTAGTTGGGCGAAACCCTGAACAGGTTATGCGCTATCAGTTCAATGGAATTCCGCTGCTTTATACCCTGCACGATGAGATTTCAATTTTGCTTGAACATAGTGCTAACCATGGTTATGACGACGACGATGACGACGACGACGACAACAATATCAGTAGCGGCAAGTTCTCGATGAATAATCTGCCAAGATGTCCACGCTGCAACGGTCGACGCATATTTGAGTGCCAACTGATGCCGGCGCTTTTGACTGCGCTTCCGCTCTCTGTCAAAGTGCCTCTGCACCTAGCAGATAAAGAGGGCATTCAGGTTGCTTCCACAGCTGATAAGAACCCGCTGGTGGGCAGCCGTCTAATGCAATCGCTTGATCTTGGCCTGGAGTTTGGAACAATATTGATCTTTGTCTGTGAGAATGACTGCCACGATGGAAAAATGGGAACACGGTATTTGGGACAAAGTGCCGAGTCTATGCTTTCGTATGCTGGCGCTGCATACTACGACGAGCTGGCGCTGGTGCAGCTTGAATCACACTTGCACTAGCATATTGTACACTGGTGACGAGAATGCGCACGCTCTGTTTTGTCCTCATTTGCCCTTATGTCATATCTGCTCCACTAACAAAGTCCCCACTGAGTATTCTTTTGCTTTTCTGTTATATAATCTTTTACATGGGGTATGTCACTATTTTTTAAGAAGAGGTCGGCGTTTCGTTAAGATTATCCCTCCTATATATACTCTGTTTTACACATTTTGTTAGCTTTTGTCCGTCCATGGAAAACGCTAGGTGAAATAAGTGAATGCGTAATATCCGATAATTTTCAGTTACATTGCGGTCATTTGATTGGTTTGTATGAAAAAAGTGGAATTGGTAAGACAACATCACCTAAAATATAGGCTGGCCTGGGAACTTTAGTCATATTTTATTGCTTTCTTCTGCTTTAAACCAATTAAACAGGAATAATTGCCAATTCAATACTATTCGACAAATAAATAACTTTAAAAATATAGTACTAACTGTCTAAAAACAACCCAGAAACATTTATGCAAGCATTATATTGTAAGCGGTATTTGAGAAATAAACATACATGCAATTGTAGACTTTATTGGAAAATTTGCTTTAAAGAAAGTAAATGGAAAGCCATATCAACATAATACACACAACGCCACCACCACACAAGTTATAAGAATGATAATTTACTGTCATGGACAGAAAGATTATATATAAGTTACAAATGGCTTACATCAATTTATTTGCATTACAAGCGCTGCAAGGAAGGCACCAATCAGTCCAAGGCGCGGACTTCATAATAATAACATTCGGGGTAGTCACCACTACCTTAAGCTAACAGCAGAATTGCATAACATATAGTCTCTTAGATCTTATTAAAAGCCTTTTATTGATGTAGTGAGTATGGTATGTGATGAGAGTATTTCTATTGTACAGTTTTCAGTCTGTGTTTGTTCAATGCGTCGTTCTTTTAGATAAACAGGCCACCATTCTACGCATCTAACTGGCTTTTATTAGTTGTGTCTTGGAACGTAATTTGTTTAGAGTATCTCTTGTTAAGAAAACCAGACACTGCCTGCTTTACAGGCGCTGATGCTTTATAGGTTGTCGTTAATGCAAACTGCACCCTGGCTTTAATTGCTAATTTTGTTGACTGAAACTATCATCCAATGTTCTGTGAAATGGGTAATCGCCATTGGTTGCCTTCTGGACCATTGGCTACGGTGCAAAACTAACACCAGTCACACCGCTAATGCCTCTGTTGTTGGTTGAATTAATGGCAGCTATTATATTAAAACTATGAGAGAAAGAAAGACATGGATACTATCCCCTCCTGCTAGCTGGGCTACTGGTGCATATGCTAACTAGCTCCCTGGCTGCTGCTTGAGCTATCCGAAGCATTGAAGCAACGTGTTGTGGTCTCTTGCCTGACAGCAGGTAATGTAAACGACCTCTTACTGGTTTCTTTAGGCGATCTTGTGCAGCATCAGCATTGGTCGAGTCTTCTGACCTTACTGAAGACCCCTTTCTGGCATTCTGAATCAGCTCGCACTTGTTGCCTGGGGAGCAACACCCCCTCCCACATACACCTTTTTATGTGTAAACAACGCTCCAACTTATGGCACAAATTTACAACGCTGTTTGTTACAAAAATATTTCGTTCTAAAAGCTATAAAAAAAAAGTAATAATCATAAAAGCGGTGAATAAAAAAATCTTCTTATAATCTAGGCTTGGCAGTGGCTGCCATGTGTATATCCAATTTAAGGTAAAAGGTACTGTGTGTTATTCACTTTTAGGTGCAATAAAACAAACCAATTCCAAACTGCAGCCGTTGAATAGCTCTGGATTTGAGCTACTGGTAAGGTCACCAGTATCAGCCAGCAACTCATTAAATGTCTTGTTCGAGGGGAGAGTATCATCGGCATTTAAGGGTTTAAGGCGATATATATTTCCTGGAAGTGTAGACAAATGCAGGTTCCTGGCAAACTGCATGGCACTGCTTCCAACCAAAGCATTTCTGTTTATATAAACTGGAGCGGATTTTCCTTTCCACATGACTGAGAGATAGAATCTGTCTACCACATCAATGCTTCCATTACCTGTTGCTCGGGCCTTAAGACGCATTAGCTCAATTTTTGGTGAGATTCGGACCTTGTGTTTTAGCGCGCTTGGTGATCCGCCAGTAGTGCTGCTAGTATGCTTTAGTGTGGTGAGTGCCTGGATTTGCTCGGTAGACAGTATGTTCTTCTGCAACTTGCTAGAATGGTTTGGTGCATCTCTGCTGGGTTTGGTGTAGAATGAGATTGGTACCATATTTATACCTTCCTGCTGCCGATCATTAGTTTTTCGCTCATATGAACACGAGTGTTCAGTGATAGAAGCATGTAGCGAACAGAAGACATGGCGGCAGTGTTTGCAAATAACGGGGAGGAAGTCTAACTGCTGACAGCCTTTTTTTGTGCAGCACTTCCCGATGTGTGGCAGTTCCATGGCAAACTTGAGGTAGAGGAGTGCGTTTCAAAAAAAAAAAAATTATATGCTTTAGCACTGGCGCCAAGAAACAAAGAAAGTAAAAGTAAAATATTGAAGACTATTAGAGGCATTGGATAACAAAAAGCTCAAAATTTAGAATTTGGGTTACATGGAGCCTCTATGAGAAGTATGGTTCAACATCTTTAATACTATTATTCGCAAAAGTATTAGCGTTTAAAAAAAATATTATTCTGGCGTCATTTGGTATAGCGGGTTAGCGCCATTCGGGCAGTGTGTTTGCGTTGTGGGCAGGGCGTCGTTTATGCCTGGGCGGAAGTGCTGTTGGCAGTGTGGTTGGCGTTGGTTTTTGTGGTGCAGACTGATAAGCAGAGGGCAGCCAACACCCTTTTTACGGGTGACAAGGTAATTTACATGTATTTTATTATATTGCTATGACATTGCTAAAAACATCTATGCTATGTGTCTACTCAAAAACTAATACTAATGTCTTGTTGATCTGTTTCTTGGTTCTTTCTTCTTGTCTGCCAACGCAAACTGTACCCGCCAGCTACACACGCCAATCACACACACACACACAGTTTCTCTTGAAGCAAAACACAAGAATTACCTCGATTATCACAAACGCCATTCACTTGATGCGCTAATAGTTTTATTATTATTTTTATTTTAAAAAAAAAAAACAAACAGAAATTTAGTAAATATTCACATCTTGCAACCCCTACTACAAAGATGTTTATAATGTGTCTTGACTTTATTTATCTGTAGCATCCCGATCGTGTGTTGTAAGTCTTGTAGTGCTCTGAGCGCTCTCAGCAGATATAAAATTGGCCAGTAATGTTTAGGATGTGCTTCTTGACGCGATACTGCTATATCTAATGTAGTTGGGACTTTAGATAAAGCCTATGATAGAATATACTGAGTTTTGATTGCAAGCTCTGGATTTGCAAAAAGGGAGCAGCATGTGTGGGAGTTTTCTATGATGTGGAGCTAGTTGAAAGATGCTCTTTCCTCAATCCAAAAAGTCAGCTAATCATCAAGGATCAAGGGTGAAATGATTGTTGACATTAATCCTGCGACAGTTTGTGCTAGGCTATCTCACGTCTACACATTGCATTTTCGCCATATTTTCTATTACATTCGACTTTTGTTTCACGCAAATGCGCTCACTTGTGGCTTCTACTAGCGATACAATTCGCATTTGGGACCTCAGCGTCTCCGGTGTAAATAAACAGCAATCTACCAACGCGGGTCAGCACAGTCGTCTTGGCTCTACAAGAATAGCCCCCGACGATGGAACCAGGCACGTCCATGTTTCGACTGGCTCTGCACATACAGCAGACACGTCTAATTATAGTGTTGATCGAATTACGTCGGTATCTTGGGCTGCAGATGGGAATACTTTTGCTGTTGGTGGAAAAGGTAGCTTTATCCGGCAGTATGGACGGTCAGGCGAATTAATCCAAAATGTAAAGCTTAATCGCAGGACAGAACAGGCTGGCGCTATGGACATTGTGGCTGTGAGGCACTATGGGAGAAATTCAGAGGCACTGTTTATTGCAAACAACACGAAAAAGCAGGTGCGGCGATGGGACTTTGTGAGGAAGGAGTATACGGCTGTGTGTCAGACACATGAGAATAAGATATCCTGTATGGCTGTGTGCACGAAGAAGCGCATGATTGCCACAGCCACTGCACAGGGTGGAGAGATTGCGCTGTTTAACTTGCTGCACAACACAAGAAGCGATCTGAGGTCTGCGACACGCAAGGCGCTTACTTGCATTGACATTGGTTTGGGTCATAAATCACAAATTGCAGTTGGGAGCGAGGAAGGGCTATTGCAGTTATTTGACACGGCACGCTCTGGTGCAGCACCGTTAAGGTCGTTCTCGCAGACACATTTTGCACCTATACGCGGGCTTGCCTTTCATCCGTTTAACAACTCGACGCTTATATCGGCAGGCCTGGATGGACGCGTAGTAATTACAGACACAAGCTCATATTCCAGCAGCAGTGTTGGTAGTGGTCTTGTTATCTCTGCAGGGTCTCCGCTTACTTGTCTTTCGTGCATCCAAGACACGCAGATTGTTGGTGTAGGTACACTTGATGGTGATGTTCTTATTTTCGATGCGCGTATGGCTGCAGCGCCATTGTGGCAAGCTTCCGTGAAGCCGGGCGCTGCCGTCGTCGATATGGATTTTTCATACTGCGTCGATGAAAATAATGTCCCTGAATCTCAGCCTCTGAGGCGATCATCAAGTGTGAGCGAGGCACGAATGCCCAGCCATCACATCACAGACCATAGCAACGAGCGTGAAAGCTCTTGTGATAGTGCAGCGGCCAGTTTACAGCCCGAGCGCAGGCGCATCGGGGGGTTGTCTGTGGCATCGGAAGCCGTTCGTCGGCACGAAGAGAGGCACACTAAACCTGTTTCATCATCTTTATTTGTAGATGGAAAGGGCAAAACCAATTTTCGTCCACCCCAGCACCCAAGTATCAGCAAATTTCGAGCAGCAGTCACTGAGCATCAACTTAAGGCGGCTACTGGCAAGCTATCAAAAACAGCAGCATTGCGCTCACCTGCCAGTCCAGAGCATTGTAGAGAACAGCGGGAACCTGGATATGAGAGCATTGTTAACTCTGAGGGTTTTGCGCCATTAGCGCTCAACTCAGAGAACATTTCGCTATTGGCAAAAGATCGCTCATATATGGATCTACTGTCCCCGGCCAAGACCGGGAAGTTTACAGGCATTACTGGCGATACATTGCTGACACCAGCTTTAAATGACAACATGCTTTCGATATTATCTGGGGTCAAGCCGCAATCAGACGAAGAAGAGAACGTAGGCCTTAGCCATAATAATTCTTTAGAGTATATACAAGATGGTTGTGTTAGGGATGCAGCTACCAAAGAGGCGCAAACTGCTTGTGCTAAGGATACAGCTATCAATAGCGCGCGGGCTATGCCCAGGGACATGTCATTGTGCTTTCCCGAGAGAAACGTTGCTGCAGCTACAAATTTGCAGTTCAATGATCCCTCGCCTATGTCTCTGCCACAGCACACACAGCCGAAGCCTAAGCCATCCCAAGATCACAGCCAAAAGCTTGATACAGGCGACTCAATAATGGAAATGTTTACCCCAGAACGCTTGCCTCGGTGCACAACAGCTCCTGTTCATACATTGGCTAAAAACGAGAGCGAGTACGACCACCTGACCAGCGGGAAGTCCACAGATAGCATTCCTCGGATGCTTGTCTCACAGCTTTTAAACAACAAGCATCCTGCACGGCCAGATGAACGCTCTCCAGCCGATACTCGAACCATTGCTGCCGTGTCTGATATCGGCCACCATCCAGCAACTAGTGCGCCATCTGAGCCCTTTGAGCAACACATTTCTGCAGCAGCACCAATTAACTCTAAACAAGCTCCAATAGAGACATCGCTGCGCTCAATAAGTAGTAGTGTGCTTCAGAACGCAATATCCGATGCACTGGCTCCTGTTTGTGACCAGATTCGCGGTGAAATCCGCAATCTGCATCTGGATATTCTTCGACAAGGCTTTGTGTATCAGGAGCAGGTCAAGGCGCTGCGTCAGGAGTGTGGCGAGGCGCGAGCTTTGCGCCAGGAGATTGAAAACCTTCGACAGGAGAACGAACAGCTACGGCGCTATGTTCCCTTCTTTGGCGAGGGACAAGGTGATGTCAATAATCCTTCCTCTATATAAACTATTTTACGCATCTTGTTAGCTTTTGTGCGACCCTGTCCATAAACGCTAATGTTTTTTGTTTTGCAAAAAAAAAAAAAAATAGTAGTACCAACCCCATCCATGTCCGTGCCCTCATTGGAAAGCCCAACAACGCTAGAGAGGGTTTTCGTGACAATTTTTAAAAAATGGCCTTTCCCTTTACAAAAAGCCTCTTACAGTTCTTTATTCTTTTAGTTTAGTGACTTTGTACTTGGCTTGGCGCTTCTATAGTGCTTCTAGGTGGCAATGAGCACATTATGTACCTAAGAGCCGGAAAACTTGACACCAATGATGCAAGGTACGCTCTTCCAGCAAAGACTGGCTTGCAATATTGGCCGAGCCAGAACCCGTGGTCCTCAATTCAATGCAACAAAAACGCGCAGCCCTGGTCACAGGCGCTTCGGCGGACTGCCTCGAGACAACGTGCTGACCATGACCCTTTGTTGTGCCCATCTGCAGCACACACTGGCGCACTTGCACGAGCCATTTCCCGGAGAGCCGCCCATGGTATGGCGGAAAGCATTGGCGATGCGGTTGCATCTCCGCTACCCCGGTCTGAGACGCATATAATTGGGGTTAAGTCTGATCGTGATGTCGCAGACCACGCACATACGCCTAGTAGAACAATTGAGGCGACTGACCCGCCTATAGAGCAAAATATTTCTGTGGGTCCATCGTGCAATGCTACTCAGTTTAGAGGGCTGGTAATCTCAAAATGTGCGAGTAGTTGCCATACAGCAATGCTTCAACAGAACATTACAACTAAACTCTTATTAGGGCCGTCAGACGACTATGCCCCGGATGATGTAAATGTTGTCAGCAAGTCGCTTGCCAATAAATATTTGTCTACGCCGTTGCGGCCACATGTGTGGCCTTCATTGGAACAGGCGCAGTCTTTACCGTCATCGCTATCGCCACAGCCGGCAATGCGTACAGTCAAGATGATTAGGCATAAAGTCCAGACAACCGACACGTTAGAGGGGATCTCTGTATATTACGGTATCAGTGTAAGTATTATAGCATAGCTAATACTTACGGATATGTGCAATGTGGACCAAGGTTGCAGTTAGACATGTGCACCAGTTGTTTATAAAATCCTATTAAGCCCAGTCTTTGTTTGTTGTAGATTTCGAATCTAAAGCGACTGAACCGCCTCTGGCATCCGACTGAGATGGCAACACGCGACTTTCTCTACATCCCTCTCCGCATGTGCTTACCAAAATTTACACTTGATAATATAGAGTATTGCAACGTTAAGTATGAGAAGCAGATTCGGAGTGGATCTGTGCCGACAGCATTGCCAATCGACTTGATAGAGGTAGTACTTAATCCGATCAGCCGTCCAGAGACAGATCTTCCGGGGCATTATCCTATTCAAGCAGTGTTCAGGCCTCCATGGCCCCTTGTTTCATACAAAAGTATTCAACATGTGTTTTCTTTTACAATGTAAAATGAATTTCTGTTTTGATATACAGGCAGTCACAGCCGGTTGAGCAGCCATTGTGAATAGTCCTTTGTTAAGAACCAGTGCATATCAGCGAGTATTTGATTGTTTTTGAGAGGCAATCTTCTACCAGTGTTATATATAACAGCGGGTTTCTCCGAGCATATAATTTTTATACTCTTATGCAGTTGTAGAAATAAATAGCAAAAAACATTCTATCTAGAAAAATTATTACAAAATATGCAGACAAGTTTTAAAATTTTAAATAATTGGAGGTTAGATGGAGTTGTCCACTGTGCTTTCCACAATCGAAATACTACTACGTAACATCTCAGCAATTTTCACATTTATCACCCAAGTTCATATGCTAAATCAATGCCAACCACACCGCTATTGACCCTTGTTGCTTATCTGCAAGCAATGTTTTATTTATAACACAAGTTCTCAACAAAATCTAAAAAAAAATGTTAAGAAAACATGTTGCTGGCTTAGAATAGTGGTGACTACTCCTAATGTTGTTGTGATGTCTGCGTCTTAGGTTGTTTGATGTTCTTCTTACAGCACTTGTTATGCAATTGAACTGATGTAGAACATCAGTACTTTACATGCCATCTTTTGTTCAAGGCAGTGGATCCTCGTTCTAACGACTTGAGTGGCGGGGGGTATGTGTAATTTCGATATAATTTTTTATTTACGTTATTTAAAGCCAACCTCTCAATTAAGTCTACAATCGCGTGTATATTTATTTCTCCGACACTGCTTGCGATACAATACTTGAATAGTTGTTTCTGGTTTGTTTTAAGACAGTTGGCTCTATGTTTTTAATGCTTTTATTTGCTTTACACAGTATCTTATTAGCAATTATTATTTTTTAATTGGTTTAAAGAAGGAAGCAATAAGTTATGACCAAATATTTAGATAATGCGATATGCTAGCTGATATTGCCTGACATTTTTACTTTATATACAAACCAATCAAATGGCCGGTTTAACTGAGATAGGTTGGATACCACTTATTTACTTGTTTTACCTAGTGTTGTCCATAAACGGACTGACAGACAGGCAAAATCCAAAAAATACGTAAAACAGCTTTATATAAGAGGAAACAGACGCACCATCCCCTGACACAAACCCACCATCTCAAATAGCGTAAAAATAATCTTACTCTAACACCAAATTTTCTACAAAAGCTTAATTGGTTTAGTATGTGCGCGATTTTTAGCTATGCAGTTAAATGCCTCTTGCTTTGAAGCCAGATATTATTAGTTCTATGAAATTTATTTTGTGATTTTTCTAGCCAGTATGAGTAGTCTGGTGAACTGTCCTATATGTGACAAAAGCGTTCCAGAATGGTACGTAAGCGACCATCTAGATCGCGAATGTGGAGGTCTGAATGCAGAAGGTATGGCCCATAGCGCGGAAAATTCTAGAGATAAAGCGTCTGTCAAACGGGATATCGACCTATCTAGCTCTGCTGGTCAGCGAAAAAGGACTGCTTTTACACTATTTAACTCTGACGGGACACATCAATCAAGGCCTTCAGTGGATGGGGTCAAGTCTGCTGTGATAACAACAGGAGCGCCGCAACCGACAGACCATACAAAGACCGATATTCTCGAAACCGAGAAGCGACTGCGCAACATGCGACTTCCTCTTGCAGAACGTCTTCGGCCTCTGACTCTCGATCAATTCTATGGGCAGCATGAGCTTGTCGGACCACATGGGATCTTGCGCGCGCTTATTGAAAGCGACCAGATCTCGTCGATGGTCTTTTGGGGAGGACCAGGGCTTGGAAAAACTACACTTGCACGTATTATCGCTCGCCGAAGTAACGCCTCTTTCAAAGAAATGAGTGCGGTGACCCAGAACATATCCGACGTGAAAAGGGTTATCGAGGAGGCGGGTAATATTGGCAGACTTGCAGGAAAGCAAACAATATTGTTTCTCGACGAAATACACCGCTTTAACAAGGCACAGCAGGATATATTTTTGCCATATTTAGAGCGTGGCCAAATCGTACTTATCGGTGCAACGACGGAGAACCCATCGTTTAGATTAAATGGTGCTTTGCTTAGTCGCTGTCGCGTATTTCAGCTTGAGTCTCTATCTCAATCAGATATTGTGGCGATTGTGAATCGTGCCTATGACCTTAAGCAAGAAGATGCTGGACAAAATAGGACCCAGCTTGGAACAGGAATAGCCGAATATATTGCTAGTGTTAGTAATGGCGATGCACGCACAGCTATAAATGTTGTGGACTTGGCAGTTAACTCTCTAACAAGCGGCGAGACACTGAATTTGGACTGTGTCAGGCGAGCACTTCAGCGCACGCATGTTGTA
The DNA here is from genome assembly GCA_002705745.1 of Coemansia reversa NRRL 1564. Classification (NCBI taxonomy): domain Eukaryota; kingdom Fungi; phylum Kickxellomycota; class Kickxellomycetes; order Kickxellales; family Kickxellaceae; genus Coemansia; species Coemansia reversa. The sequence goes on from KZ303489.1 coordinate 654,468, forward strand.
TATGGCGCAGAGGAGCACTACGATATTATTTCGGCGCTGCACAAAAGTGTGCGTGGCGGAGATGCTAATGCAGCACTATACTGGCTTGGGAGGATGCTGCAAGGTGGCGACGATCCAGTATATATTGCCCGGCGGATGGTGAGGATGGCTTCGGAAGATATCGGGCTAGCTGACAACAGCGCACTTTCACTTGCTATGGCGACGCTTCATGCATGCCAAGCTATTGGGATGCCCGAATGTGATGTTATTCTCGCGCAATGTGCTACTTATTTGGCAAGGGCGCCTAAGAGTGTTGAGACATATAAAGCAATCAATAAAGTAAAGGATGTTCTTACAGCCGAGCATCCCTGGCCAGTCCCGCTGCACCTACGCAATGCACCGACAAACTTAATGAAGGAGTTGGGTTATGCGAAAGATTACAAATACAATCCTGATTACAAGGATCCCGTAGAACAAGATTATCTTCCAGAGCAGATCAAACATTACAATTTTCTTTCGTAAAAGTTGTTGCTATAAGCTATTCATATACACAAGGATATCCCATTTTAAAACAGTTAGAGCATTTGGGGCAGCCATTACTGCACTAAATCTGAAAAACATTGCTTAAAATATATTCTTAGGGATTATATTGTGCTTTATTTATTTATTTATTTTTACATATAAGCGACATGAGAGGTAGACGTTCGTGAGCTTAAATGAGTTTCCCGCAGACGTGGCAGGCAATCCAGATAATCCAGAAAGTCGCGGACCTGGTCGCGATATGCCTCTTCAGGATCAACAACCTCATCCACAATCAGAGAGAAAAGCCGCGAATCAAGGTCACGCATAATGTCAGTTCCTGTGGAACTCCCAGCACTAGAAATACTATAGGATGGCTGCCTTTTGCTACAGACGCTAGAAATATTGATGGCATCCTCAGTGACGCTAGCCTTAACTCGAGGGTTTTCAATCTTGGCGCCAAGCAGGGATACGTCAAACCCCCACCTACACAGAAGTGCCTCAAAACTGCTAGCGGTGGTAATCCCTGATGAAGGTGGAATCGCAATCTCTATGCACTCGACCTGTTTTATAATCTGACGATACTGCACATTCCAGCCAGCCTCTGAGATTCGCTCAAGAAGACGCGACACAAGCATTGTGTGTCTTCTTTGAGCCTGACAGACATCATCGGCCAGCAACCGGGCAACATCTGCAGAGAAAGCGCTCCCGTCCGCAAAACTACCTTTTGCAGAAAGGTTACCCACATAAACTTGGGGAACAATAATAGTTACGCAACGAGTAGCAAAAACTGCCGCTTCCTCCGCCGCTGGGTTAGCCAACATACCTTGGCCAACACGCTCAGCCAAAGGCATAATATCAGCAAACACAGGAATGTGGCTAACGGCTAGCATATCTGTGGCAGGAAGCTGAGCAGTGCGCCTGAAACAATTACTTTTTCGAACATGGCGCTTGGTCTGTGTATAGCGGGCTAAAGGCAATGCAATTGCAAAGTCTCTGCGTTGCTGGGTCAGGAGGCCGATCGCAGCTTGGTGGTGGATCTGAGCCATAGATGCTTTCACCGAAGAAAAGTTTCCTTGTACAGAGAAAGCACGAAAGCTTTGCATAAACATATTCGTGAAAGGTGACCATCTGCCGCCACTGCCAAACGCGCCGCCTCTCATCCCCATCTTCTGGTTTGCGAGCTGCCACACAAGCGAGCAAAAGTAACCGTTGCTTAGACGTGGCGCTGCACTCCGTATCGCGATTGTAGCTTTTAGACCAAAACCACGAAGCAAGCTGGAGGGTCGTTGCAGCATTACCATACGCAACCGTCGGGCAGCAGTGGCAGAAGAAAAACGCCTCGTCGCCACGTCTGTAAGCAGATCTAGCCCGTTGCGCAAGTATGCTAGCAGTCGCGCGCCCCAGTTGTTTCTGCCGTAAATGTGACGGCCCTGAAAGGAGTGGGTTTGGTAAGTCGCCCTGCCAGTGTAACCCAGGCCTAATGCTGCTGTTCTGGAGAATGCACCCCTATGCATCGCACCAAATGCTGCAAAGCTCAACATTGTACGGTCCTCGGGCTGAAAAAAAAAAAGAGAGAAAAGAAAATTGCTGTTTTTTAAGTTGGAGATAAAAGTGAAATAGATGGCGTTAAATTGCGGGGTCAGTCCTTTAAAGGCAGCCGTTGCTGCAACCAGCTGACACCCCGCCAATCGCGCTGACTTTCAGCCGCAATAGGCGAATCAGAGCCATGGCATCCACGCAAAGTCCATCTTGGCGAGGTTTGATGGTGCCACGGCCTGCATCATAAGCTGTATCAAAGGCTGCATGGGCGAGCGCTCCTTTTCGCGCACGTCCTTGGGCGGCAACGTCTCGACCAGTTGGCCCGCCCGATGCTCAATAAGCCTGACATTGCGCTCGCACATCTCAGCAAGGGCTTGTGCGTTTGTGGATGATAGCGAACGTACTGGTGGCGAGTGTACAAGCTCATCACGCACAAAGAGGTCCAGAAAATCGCGCAGCAAGTGTTCGGTGTCCATGAACCGTTGTCCGACTTTGTGGATAGCAAATGGCACAATGCCCTCCAACCCGAGCTCGGTTACAAAGGATTGGATGTTGGGCGTCAGACGGAATGGCACGGCCTCCTGGCTATGCATCAGACCTGGTGTCGCCTGTGTTGGAATTAGATCATGCATGCAGATATCACCAGTGGCGCGCAAAATATTCAGCTTTGCCGGGATCCGCTGTGTGCACGCGATCATATAGGTCAGCGCGATACTGACTGATATCTGATAGGAGAAATTTTCGCGATAGAGCCAAAATTCCATTGGCGAGGCTGTATGCAAACTAACATGGCTCTGCAGCAGCGACTCAGGAACAAGCCGCTGGCTGATCTGCTCAAACAAGACCTCATTGGCAGCTTCGATACTTGGCAGTTGTTCTGCTAGATCGCGGATCTTGCCAACAGCGTGAAGCGCAGGCGCAATCTCGGGGACTCCGCGACGAGAACAGGCCTCGTCATAGACATCCTGCAAAGTATACGAGTCCGGATGCTCCTGCACAAGGCGGATATGCGGCGAAAGTGAAACTATTATGGGCAAGTGAAGCGCAATCCGGCGCTGCTCCCAAGTGTTGCGGTCATGCTCACCTGCGGCGTCCAAGTTGCGATAGAACTGCACCCACCGCTCCTCTTGATGGTTGTAGCGCGATGTAAAGTGCTGGACCGAAAAGTGAACAATGCCACCATCCGTACCGCGAATTGCCAAGTTCCTAAGGACGCCGCTGCTGCCTAACACAACACGCAGCTCGGGAATGAAGCGCTCAATGCGCACAAAGTCGTCACTGCTGTCCGACAACCGCAAGTACTGGCCAGGTACTTCGACATCCTCAAACTTTTGCTGCTCAAATTCGACTAAGAAAGGACTGAACAAGCCAAGCATTAGTTTGCGTGGACGCTGCTTAATAACCTGGCTCAGCATCTGCTGCCACTGGTACATCTTGGTAATGTACTCGCAAAGATCCATCTCGCGCACACCTCCAAAGTCGGCCTCAAATCGCGACTTGATAATGCCTGACGGCAAGCTAAGCCCAACGCGGCAGGTGTTGGATACAATGGTGCTTATTAGCGACAGGTCGAGCTTTCCTTGGGATATATGTTGGTGCAGCTGCTGTAGGCCATCCAGGAGCAGGGCGCGTACAAGGCGGTAAATATCCTCTTCCGGACATGGCTTAAGCCGGTGCACAATCTGGTCAATCATAGCCTCCATTGACAATGTCAGCAGCGGATGCGCAGTTTTCAATTTAAGCATAAGTTCGTCAACTGCCGGTGTTGGCTGTGCATGAGCCGCTGCCGTTGCAGTAGCAGCAGACGTATCAGGGTTTCCAGGTTCTGTACCAGACGGCTGCTGGCGACGCAAACCATGGCTATCCTCGCGTGCCGTACGTAAAGCATAGTACAGCGCCTGCGGGTATTGCTTGGCCATGCGAAGCAAAATCTGTTGGGCTTGGCGGCTGTACGAGGCGTCAAGACCAGCAAGAAGCTGCGGAACAAGCGCAATCCAATACCAGGTAGGCATTTCACCGTTGTAAGCATCAAATGCCGCACATACCTTCCCGCTAGCATCATCTTGGCTAAGAAGCCACAGAGTACGCACAAGGAAGCGGCGCACACGTGGGCGCTTGCACAGGCCCGCCGCCTGCATATAGCAACTGATAGCATTAACAGCACCAGTAGGATCGGGCATATTCTTGCAGAAAAACTCATCGTTGTAGCGCCCCCAGGCCGCCCAAGCCTTTGGTGAGCTTAGCTCCAGCTGTGCGCCGGTAGCAAAGGCATGGTTTGCTTCCTCCAGCTTTCCGAGCTTGGCTAGGAACTGGCCCTTTAGCGTGAAAAATTCAGCCTTCTGTCCACGCGAAAAATACATCAGGTTTGTGTTACTGATCACATCAAGGCCACTTTGCAGCTCTTGCGAGCGATGATAATAGCACTTTGCCTGCTCGCGCAGCTTCAGAAATGCCTCCTGTATCTCGATATTGGGCAACGTGTATATCCGCGTCAGGGAACTGATGCACACATCCACAAGGCCATGGAGTCGAGCAACATGAGCAAATCGGTTAATTATCCACGCCATCTCGTGGTATCCACGATATGCATATGATGTTGGCACTGAGCTGCTGGTGCCGCTTCCGGCCACTGCTCCTTTCTGCCCTTCCTCATCCGCCTTTGAATCCTCATCTGCATCGGTACCGCCTCCGCTCTTGCGGTTTGACTTGGAATCGGCGCTCTTGGTCTTATTGGCTCCTTTGACTGGCCCATCGCTCCCGTCATTGGGAACTGATGCAGCCGCAGACTGCTGCGCGATAAAGGGCACATAAACGTCGTTGATGGCCTTAAAAATATGCTGTCTCCAGGCCACCAGGTCGCTCCATATGTTAATTGGATCGCTGTTGTTCGGCAGACGCTCGCGCCATGTCTGAAGCACCGATTTTAGATCTCCCGACTTGCTCTCCAGATTCTCAGCCTTTGTCGATGCAAGGCTCGTGTAGATGTTGCTTGCGTCGCCGAGCTCAACCATTAGCTGGAACAAGTGCAGAACTTCGAGATGCGCAGGCGTCCCGATTGGAGGGAGCTCGTTCCATTGCTGAAGACATGATTTGATCCCCTCCTTACACATTCTCTGGAACTCCGCCGATTTGGTGCGCTCAGTCCCAGTTTTAATAAGCGTCAGATACGTTTCGTAAAACTTTGCGCGTGGACTTGACGAGAAATCTGATGTTGTCGCTTTAATTAACTGAAGCGCTTGTGTCTGGCGTTCGTTCCAGTCCCACACGCGCCAGCCAGCCTCAAGCTCAATCTCGGGAAGCGACTCGTGCAGACCCAGGTCCAGCAGCATGTCCCAACTCTGCAAGCGCTTCGTCGATTCGACCCAGCGCGTCTCCCACAAACAGTACTCGGACTCTGAAAACGGCAGATATCCCGCGCGCGCCTTGGTTTGCGCGCGCTCATATGATGCTTGCGCATTGGCCCAATCGTCAAGTTGTTCGTATGCCAGCGCAATATGCGATTCCCAATATTGGCAGTGTCGCTTCCATGCGCCGTAAAAATAATGGTTAGCCGATAGTGACATGTAGAGCTCCGTAAGCGCATCAAACGCACCCAGCTCGACACCCATTGTACGGTCGAAAATCACCGATTCAACTTCGCAACGATCAAGTAGCTTGCGCTCAAGTAGCGCCAAACACGAATACCATGCGCTGTATGACTGTCCCAGATAGCGCAGCAGCTGCGGAGGCAAGCGAGGCATCGGATCACAGGCGCAAAAGCCCTCTAGAATTGCTTGAATGACATTGGGCCGCACGGCAGTCTGCGATTGATGGTATGGCTTGGCCAGGAGCCGAATAATGCCGCTGTTTAGATCATGACGCTCCTTGCTTCGAAGATTATGCCACAACAGCGGAAAAAGCGCAACCCAGATCCGATACGCAAATGAGACGTCTAAAAGCACCATTTTTGCCAGCGGTCCAACAATGTCTCCCATAACAGTAGGATCTGCATGTCCAGTCATGCTCGTTGATGCCGTCTCAGACATAGTCTCTGCTATCTTTGATATACCAATATCAGTGTCAATATCCATCTCCAGGTCTGTGTCGCTGGCATTCACACTAGATCGAGTGTTGGCTGATCCCATAGTAGGCTTGGTATTGTTGCCGTTACTGGTTGTTCTATGGGTAGCAGCGCGGTCTGAAGTAAATGGACGAAGTGCAGCATGTTGGTGAGTTGAGGCAAAAAGAAGCGGCAGACATTGCTGCAGCCAGAAAGTTGAAGACACGCTTTCCCAGCTTTGAGTCTCCAGGAGATAGTTCAACCGGACCGGCAATGATGGCGGCATGTTGGCGTTAAAGGTATCTAAAAAGCAACTGCGCATCACACTGTCTTCGCACTGCATGCCCGACAAAAACGCCTGTTCAAGACGCATAGTCATTTCGGAGCGAGTAAACCGGGGGTCGTTGTAGACCTCGAGCACAAGAGACAAATATTTGCGCTCAAGCAAAGAGAAAGGGTCGTTAGGGTCTGTCTCTGGCCTCAGCGATGTAGTATAGGCAAACTGTATACCGCTGCCCGCAGCAATACCCCGGGAAGTGGCTGCTCCTTGAGCAGCGCCAGTACCAGCACTTGCGCGGACGCTGGCCCGGCTGACATTATCGTTGGCCGATGCTGATCCGCGTACAAAGCACATCATCGACGACATAAGCATGGCCTTCTCCTTAATAGTAGGAAACACGTCTTGGGGATCAATTACCCACTCGCGCACAATGGCGAGAATGACGTGCAAAAGCGCAGGGTCGCTTGACCGCTCAATAAGCTGAATTATGTACGTCAGAAAGCTGCGGCGCTGGTCCCCCAGCCGCGAAATGTACTTCCGGAGAAGCAGGAGAAGCATTAGTAGAAGATCCAGCGGTGTCTCCCCCTTGATAAGGGCGTCCACTGTGAGAACGATGTGCCCGTCTGCAGAGACTTGGTTAATGATTTCAGTGCTGCTGTTAGTTGCTCGCTGCCCCGCACCACTAACACCATTACTGGTAGCACTGGTACTTCCATTTTCAGCGGCAAGTGTAGGCATTACCGGCGTCGAACTAGAAGGCTGCAAGGACAACGAACTCGGCGTAGAACCAATATGCGAGTTTAGCAAAGACGCAGGCGCGTGCGCATTGTGTTCCTTCGTGTACTTCTGCACGTACTTCATAAGAAGAGGAATATAAGAGTAGAACTGCTCTCCAATGTGATCTCCTACCGCATGAAGTATCAGCAAAGTGCCATATGTGCTTGTGTTGTCTTGCAGGTTCCGGCCAACCAGCGCCTCAATATGCACCCGAAGATCAGCCACCACGGAGGAACTATCTAGGCGCTCGTTCATCGCAGCTTGCTCGTACAGTTGGTGCAGCATGGATGCCACTATCTTTTGCACTTGACTGTTGTCAACTACAATACACTTACGCACAATGCCAACCAACACGCCAAAATATTCCTCAAACCATGCAGATTGCATCTGGGAAGTAACCACAGAGAGTACATTCAGAACGTGAAGCACCAGCTGCTGATTCATACCCTGAGCCTCGATCTGCTGAATTGAGCGCTCAAAAAAGGTTAGACGCAGATGCATCGGTGGCCATCTGGAAGCATCCAAATAACGGCTGAGCAGATCCAAAGCACGTGGCCCAAGCGTAGTTTTAAGCGCAAAGTCGAACACCAGACACAGCATACGGAGAAGTAGTCCAACAATTGTTTCGCGACGGGCCTCGGGCAGTAGTGCATCTGATATAGACGGAGCGCTTGCAGAGGCGCCAGACACGTCTTTTTGCTCCTCCATAGAAACCCCCGTCACTTGCGAACGTAAACCCAGCTGATCACTGCCGGCATCGTTGGCTGCCCGCTCGCCGCTATCAAGCATCCCATCCCATTTCAGAAAAAGCTCCATGATGTCCAGCGCCAGCGTCCGAGTCTCGGAGGTAGCGCTGTGGGTTAGGCACATTTTCTGGAGAACGCCCACCAGTGTTGAAGCAAACTGCGTGCGGTACGGAAAGAATATCGCCGGATGGCCAGCAATAAGCTGATACACGTGAGTGGTATGGGCAAGTGATGCACTGTTATCGATTAAGATGCGCTTGACAAGCATTGCCCAGGCCGGAAGCCCCGGTCCGCCAGCACCAGCAACGTCCGCCGAAGCACCACTCGCAGCAGCTGGATGCTGGCCCAAGCGGACAGGCAGGACAGGAAGCAGAATATCGAGAGCCTGCCGAACCAAAAATCTACTCTCAACCTGGTGCGCCTTTAGAAGCGTGCTATAAGCCTGTAGGATAATTTTGGGCGGTGTGTCAAAGGCGGCAATAAACTGGGCCACCAGGACATAGGAAGCGTTCTTGATCATTATGTCGTCGTTGCGGATAAAAAGCCAACCAAATTTAATAATGTCCTTGCGCATGTCCGCAACAGCAACAGCGGCACGGCGGATCAGAATCGAGGATAGCTGAACAAGCTCCAGCCGTACAGCGGCATTAGAGACTGGCAGAGGATGGGATCCTGAAGACATGTGCGCAACCCATACGCGCTGGTGTATCTGTGACAGAACTGGCGCGCGCAGCAGCTCAGCACCCCGCAGTTCCTGCGTTTTGGCGGTCGCGGCGTGGGCTGTTAGGTCCTCATCATCGTCCGCATCAGCGGATAAAGCCGAGCTATTGGGTAAAGTAAACACGGTGGCTACCATGGGGTTGATGAGATGCTGCAGCAGAATGGCGTTAGACTCATCTGATACGCCCGGGTCCGTAAGGCGTGGCAAAAAAGCTAACAGGACTTCGCGCCGCTTGGTAGCCGGCCAGCGCACAATTAGCGTGTCCCAAACATAGCGAAATACAAATGACACGTCGACGGATTCTGAGCTACGGCCGGCAGCATCGAGCAGCCGAAATAGCATTGCCGGCGGATTGTCCATTGCGCGCGTAGCCAGAAGAAGTGAGTGAATCACGTGCTCTATAAGCACTGGTCTGGCCAGATACGAAGATTTGCTCGGAATAGGCTCCAGCCGCCCCGCTGCAGCCCAGGCATCAAGCATAGCATGCAGCAAGTCCGCGCGGTCTTCAAACCACAACGGGACATGCTCCAAGCACGCGCGGATAACAGCAGTAGCCGACATAGCAATGTTTAGACGCTTAAGCACGGGCTCTGCGCCCGAAGACGCGGTCAAATCTGCGCTAGAAGCAGCAGCATCGGTGTGCCCACCTGCCAGATCACTTTTGCTGGTGGATACTGCCGAACAAAACCCCTTAAGCAAAGCCACGAGGAGTGGGGACTGACCAATAAGCGCTTCGCGCAGCGGGCCGCACTCAGGACTGGCGATTGCGTGGCAGAAGATGCGTGCATAGTGGACACTCTCAATGCGCTCGACAAAGTAGACCACGGATTCAGTCGGGTACCGGTTGAGAAACTTGAATAACGGCGTCCTAAATGGGCTGGACTCCCGGCGGCATATATGGACCTCCAGATTTACCACCGAGCTGACAAGATCATCCAGAAGAACACTGGCAGAAGGCGGCAAGAGATGGAAGACCTGCAATATCGCAACAAGAATCTTGATCTCGTGCATGTCCTCGATGGGCCTTTCGGCAGCAGATTGCAACAGCTGCGGGTTGGCCCACTGCTGCATGTGGTCCAGTAGCTTGCGGCCCACCTCAACCTTAAAATAGTTGGTCAATAGCTGCAACAGACGGGCTAGCCCGTCCAGGCTTGCCACAGTCAAGCGTTTATAATCCGATAGGTTAATTAGAATTGGTCGCAAGCCGGTCTGTAGCAAGTCGCGCGGAAGCTTCTGCTGTTGGAGAAGCACCTGCTTAAGCCCGTCGTTTGCCGCATCGACAACCTCAACAGACTTGTGGTACAGCGACTTGAAGAATACCGAGATAATCCGCGCCCGGGTTGGAGTGTTCTTGGCGTCAGCAAACTCAGAGCGCACCATGGCCGCGGTTAGCATCCGAATGCAAACATGGCGAAGGTGCGTAAGCGACGCTGTATTGCTGTGAACCTGGGCTGGGTGGTTGACGAGCGCCTGGTCCTCTGCGTCTGCCAGCGCCAGCGCCTCCGATAGCAAACGCAACAGCTCTTCATTAATGTCCAGAAACGGCGGATCCAACGAAAGACAATACGTGATAGCGTCAATGTTGCCAATCTGCATATTGTGTGGAAGCGCGCGCAGCGGCTTGCTAAAAATCGGCACCAGCAGCCGATCGCGAGAAGGAAGCAGGAGCGCTGTGGTGCTGCATCCTGTAACATCGGCCAAAATCCCCAGGCATGCCTTGACCGTATCCCGGACCGCTGTGCTTGGATTAGCTAGCTCCTTTGTAATTAGTGCCAAAAATGACCGTAACAGCCGGCTGTTTTCAGGAGAAAGACGCGCTGTTAAACGCTGAAACACTAGCTGAGCCTTCTTAAGCGAGTCCGCTGATGTGCTCAACCTGTCTTCCTTCTCGCTGGCAAATGAGCGCCCAAGCTCCGAGCCGGCTGCACTAGTATCCACTACATCAGCCTCCAAGCTGGCTGCCGCCGCTGCATCTGAGAGTGACATGCCACCAGGGCTGGCCGGCTTTGCTTCGCCGGAACTGTTTAGTTGTGGCTTTCCAGACTCCTGGTTGGCACTGGAATTGAAAAGACCCCCGTCGGCGCTGGATGGAATCTTGTCAATTTGCATTGAAGTGTTGGCATCACCATCGGGCACAGCGCTGCTGCAAGCTTCCACACTGGAACCCGTACCAGAAGTAGACAATACACCTCCATCTCCCCCAGAAGTCTTGCCAGACGCAGGTGCTGCACTGCCATCGCCAGGAAGCACCCTATCCGCATCTTCGGACATATCTGACATTTTAGCAGAACTGGAATCGGCTGAAATGCCGGTAGGTGCTACCAAGGAACCAGATAGTGGCTTTGACAAATTGGAAGCATCGGTTTCTTGAACCTCATCAGTATCAGGCTTACTACGCTGGTGGTCTGCAGTGTCTCCACCCACACCATGCAATGCGCCCGATTCCCTGACGCCATCCTTGTCGCCGTTCCTATCGATGTCCATCGCTACAAGTTCGTCGGCTTCGGATGACGCAAATATAGACGTAGGAAAGGCCAGCTTAATAATATCCAGCAGCGTCGCACGCGAGTCGGCTGGCGGCACGTGCTGCACAGCGTTGGAGTTGATATCCTTTAGCGTGAATAGAAGCCCCTTGCTTAGATCTAGTAGATTCTCGGTCAACCACGCATGACCGAGGTCCAGCTCCTGCACTACAAACGCAATCCCCATACACCCGCCGCGCTTGACACTCGTGTCGGGATCATAACAGGCCGCGCAAAGGTCAGACACAATCCTGCGCATAGCAGGGAGGTGGCCAACTAGTGCTGTGTTGTTTGGCAGCAAATCACAAAGTGCCGAGTAAAAGTGCCGCAGCATCAGCCGCTTGGTTTCGTCTAGGCCCTCGGACTGCGCAACAAGCATGTGCGAAATTATTTCTGGGACAACCGTCGCTAGCACGGCTGCACACGGCGCAATGCGTTCATCTGCTTGAGCCTCAGGGTTAATGACATGGACACATTGTGCCACATGCTGCTTGGCTGCCTGCGAGATAATCCTCTTAAGCAGCTCGCTGGCCGATTGGCTGCGCGATGATGCAAGGCTCAGCGCCCAAATGACATTTGCAAGCCCCGCGCGAGTGATGGACGGCCTTCCGCCGGACTGGAGCTCATCCAGCGACAGCGTGCTTTGCGACGTCGAAGCTGCAACAGCGGCAATCGCCGCCTCGCCAGATTCCAGGCAGCTTCTGGCTGCGCAGGTGTCGCCAATCGACGCGCAAGAGCCAATGGCTTGCTCAAAAAGCTGGCACCCTTGCGTTGTTGGTGAGGAAATGTTTGCCAACCGCTTTTGCGCAAGCGGGTGAGAAATCAGCTCAATCAGCTGCTGCCCATACTCCAGCGCGCCCTCGGAGGTGCCGTGCGCGGTGTGGCAGTGCCCGACGGAAAGGTGCGCAGCCAGAGCGTATCTTGCGCAGGCAATCACAAACTCAATGACATCCACCCATGCCGGCCCAAGTTGGCGCACGTCCTCGCGATCCTCGAGTATACGAATCGAAAATGAAACGGCGTCGGAAAGAGGCATTGTAACCAGCCCTGAAAGCCCCTCAAATGTTAGTGGCGCTTCAAACTCTTCTACAAGTCCGCGCGGCTCGTCGTGGCCATACGCCGGAACGCGCGTCAGTAGCATATGGCGATTGCGGCCGCCAAGCTTCCCGAGTATGCGTGCAGCGACCGGCGCGTGTGTCGATGCGCTAGAGGCAAGCCGCAGATGCAGCCATAACGACGCCATAATCTCATCCATAACAGGCGTAAGAATCGGGTCTAGGAACTCGCGTGTGAGGTTGTCGATGCACAACTCCAGCGTCCGAAGTCCTTGACTGACCAGCTCCGGGCCAGACTCCAGAGCAAAAACAAGCGGCTTCATCAGCAGCGACAGATATGGAAGCAGCACGCTAAGCCGCACAGGAACTGTGAGGCAGATTTCGACAAAAAGCTCTTGCATGGGAGAGGTGCTCTTGGTGAAACCCAGGGCGCCATTAAGCATTTCGAGCAAACTCTGCAGTACAGGAAACACCTCTTTATACAGCGTTTCATAGCGGCCGCCGCCAATGCTGCGGAAAAGCGCGCGCAACAACAGAAAGTAGTTCTCTGGGCGCTTTGCACGCTTAGACGTGACCAATGCTGAGCTAATGATCGGCTGCACATACGGCTGCAGCACTGGCTCATTGGCCTCGGGAAAGAACGCAAGCGCCAGAAACGCGATCTTAAACATGTGCAGCATTGTACTAGTAAGCGCCTCGTCGTCAGATCCAAGCAAATCCAGATGATCGCACAGATACCTGAGCATGATGGAGATAAACGCAGGTGAGGTAGCGTCATACGCCACAAACACCTGCACGCTCGACACTGCCGCACAGTGCTCAACCATTGCCTGAAATGCATAGTCAAACTGCGAGGTGAACAACTCGTGGAACACCGCAAGATCCAGGTTGATAAAAAGGTTTGCAAAGTGGTCAATCTGCTCTTTGCCCTCACGATCCAACAGTTTGATCTGCGTCTCGCGGGAAGGTGGTGGCTGCGCCTTGGCTTCGTTACGTGCTGCTGCCTCTGCCCGAACGCGCTCGACATCGTGGATCCGGCACGCACGTAGCCCTTCCCGAAACAACTTTTTCAGCAAATCCAGCTCAAATCCGGCCAGCTCAGCCTCCTGGTTGGCTACCATTGACGGTGCACGCATGCCGGTGCCATCACCCGGTCCAACTGATGCGCTGCCCTCATCCCCGGCGCCTTGTGTCTGGTGATGCATTCCCAGCGCCAATGTCGAGTCGCACTTGCGAAGCGCGTACATGACGTTTTTGCAACCGGTCACCAGACTGCGCAGCAGGAAGCGCAGCTCCTTTATCCTATCACCCTGCTCAAAGGCGTTCGTGCGGATCATCTCACTGCCGCCGTAAAGCTTGTCCTCTGAATGGGCATTTCCAGACCTGGCGTTGTCGATTGCTGCTGCCGCACTGCCGCCAATGGCTGCAAACGAGGACACAAACGTACGAAGAATTGACAGAAGCAGCACGCGCCCGTGTCGCTTGTCAGGTATCAGCATGATACACTCGGTTATGTTATGCAGTAGTTTTGCACACATCGTGTGTACGCCTGAGCTTAGCGACTGGTCGTGCATGCATCCGGCGTAAAAGTCGACCATCCGGGTTAGTTGCGCCGGCGAAAGCTCCGAGCGGATGTGGTGCATTAGGTCAGCTAGCATGCTGAACGCAAACGGCTTAAGGATACACTGGCTCGCCAGGCCCGTGCCAACAAGAACCTGCATATCCAGGAATTTGTCTGCAATCGGTACAAACGCCTTGCGGATCTCTGTCGAAACAATGTGGCGGGTAGCAATCAGCATTTCTTTGCGCGTGGCTGTGGACTCGGCCGGGCACACACAAAGCAGATGCAAAGTCAGCTGTGCTATACGATCCTGAAATGGCAGCAATAGCGTTGTAAATCCGCGCGCGAAAAATGCGAGAAACGATAGTGTTTTTGACTGTGCTGTAATTAGATCTGCATATGCACTGCGCCCATACGCTAAAGTTGTTTCTGGCTGCTGCTGTGTAGAGTTGGTCTTTGGTCCAAGCTCAAGCATGTGCAGGATGTGTGGCAGTATATTGGTCACGAACGGCTCTGCATGCCGCCTGTTCGCTTGGATGATCGAGACCACAATTATTGGAACCTCTGTCAGAACCTTGAATGAGGCTGTGGCCTTGCTGAGATTTTTGGATGCCAAGTCACCAGAGTCAGGGCCTGGCGACATTGCGCTAGGCGACAGCAGGCTGGCGTTTGGTGTTGACAACGACGCCGGTGTGTCTATGCTTTCTGCCGACTTTAGCATCTGGTCAGAATTGCAATACAGCTCTGAAGCCAACTCAAGAAATGGCTGCGCAACGTTCTCCAGCAGCTGGCGATACATGCGGTGGAGCTCGTATATAATTTTCAAACATACCACCGCGTTTTCCTCATTTTCGATCTTCACCAGTGCCACAAGCGTCGTCACCACCTCTTGAACTATCGGTCTAAACACCTCACTGTGAGGAATCCGCTGGATAATCTCCAACAGCGTTGACCGGAGTCTCTACAGTCGCAGCTTCATATTGTATGCAGTTATAGCTTCAGTGTTGCCATACAGAGGCGGTAAAGAGTACACAATGTCGCGTTACAGTTTGTGCTTACCTGCTCTGGAGAGGTGCTGACAAATACTGGCGATGTCTTAAGCAACAGATCACGAATAACCGGCCATAGAACTGCCACAAAACGCGTGTAATCCTGTAGCTGGAAAAATTCAAGTGACTCGCATAGCTCATGCGCAATAGTCTGCTTAAGCTTTATGTTTAGTCGATCGTCGCGCAAGCGCGTCGCATAGACTTCAAAGTTTGTGACAGCCATGTTCGTGCTTTTCGCAGCTGCGTAGCTGCAGTTGTTAGCGTTTATGTGTAAATGTGAAGTGCAGAGACAAATGAGCAAAGCTGGCACGCGAAATAAATATCCTAATATTTATAATATAAATTGGTGCATAAAGACGAGAAAAAAGGTGTTGAGGAAGGCTCGCAGGCTTAAAAAATTTATAGCTCTTCTCAGCCCACCAGTTGACCAATCTCTAAGAAAATTGTTTGTGGAACTGGTCTGGGAAGGGCTGGCAAAGCGTCATGGCGCTTCATTTTCGAGTGGGCCGGGCACGCAAAACCCCCTCGCAATTCCACTCCCATAATGAGGCCTCAATAACCGTAGACACGCGCGCATAAATTGTCTCTTTTTCGGGATTTTTCATAAAACAACTTGCTTTTCTCGCACAGCTCTGAGAATTCTATTGTACTATTGTTAGTGCTTTTTTTGTTTTGCCTGTGCCGGATTTGACTACTCAGATGCAATGTCTGCCGATGAACAAAGAGAGACGCCTTCGAAGGCACCACTGAGTGTAAGTCGGAGGCCTGGCAAACACCACAACCGCACAGTATACATATTTGCATTCGGTATCTGTAGTGTAAATTAAGCGAGATGCTTCTTGAACATAGTATTTATAAATCTACTTACTGGCTGTAGGCATCCGTCCAGTCTGCGCAACGTATTTGTTCTCCTGTAAAGCTTAGGGCATCGTCGCCTGCGTTTCGGCCATCGCCAACCAAAGGACGGTTGACAACACTTTCACAAAGCACCCAGCTAAAGTCTGCTCCTGAATTCATGCCCCAGCGTCAAAGGCAGCAACAAGCACTGCAGCAACAAGAGCAGGGACAACGGCAGCCAGCGCAGACGCAACAGATGCTAGAGTCATCGTTTTCAGAGATGAAAATTGGAGATGCCGAAACATCCAAGGCAGAGGATGTGAGCTCCACAGATGACTACTTTATGTTGTTGCCTCCAGAAAACAACCACCCGCCACACATACAGTCTGCAAATTACTTTTCAGTTGACGAAAGTCTGCGCCGAGTACTGGCCCGCGAGATGCACGCGACAAACTCGGTCACCGAGTCTGATCTCCCATTCCAGGTCCACAACTACTACTCGCTTAGTCCGCTGGAGACAGTAGAGATACGTGACATTTCTGGATCAATTAAGCAGCAAGCGATCAAGGGGCAATCCATCTCCGATGGCTGCCACTACACGCTGTGCCGCATCCCAAATCTCCAGCCAAATAAGAAGCCTGAGCTCGGGGCTATTGATAGATGGAGGCAGGTCCAAAGCCCGTGTCTTGCTCGGGTTTATGAGGCGTTTATCACCCACGCCTTTGGTGATAACTCGCTTGTCATCGTTCGTGAATTTAAGCCGTTAGCAGTGAGCCTGGAAAACCGAATTGCTGAAGGCCGGGTCCCAGAGTCCGAGGCATTTCTTTGGAGTGTTGTTCTGCAACTTACCTCGGCATTGAATGCAGTGCACACTGCTGGTCTTGCTGTGCAGATGCTGGGTGTCCCTACCATACTGATTTCGCCAGCGAATCGCGTTTATATTGCGTGCTGCGGGCTTGTTGATGTGCTGTCACTGCGTGCCAGCCATGGTGTGGATGTTGCACAGCAGGGTGATTTGCGATCAATTGGGCAAATCTTACGTTTACTTTTGAACAGAAATCCCGAGAATATGGTTTCAATTCATAATCAGCCGCCTGTTGTTGTGCCTGGTTCCCGGTTCTCGCCCGAGTTTAAGGAACTCTTTGGATATCTTAACCACCAATTGACGCCTGTGGTTTCTGTTGAAGATATTCTGCGTCTTGCAGGATCACGGGTGCTTGTAGAGCTAGATGCAGCTAGGCGTGAGGCAGATCTAGTGGTTGACAATCTTAGATTGGAAATGGCAAATGGACGGTTGGTCAGGATTCTGTGCAAAATTAACTTTATAACGGAACGATCAGATGGCACAATGGATCCCGAGTGGTCCGAGACTGGCGACCGGTATCTGATTAAACTGTTTCGTGACTATGTGTTCCACATGGTTGACGGTAATGGCAAACCAGTTGCAGATATGGCCCACGTCATCGGGAACCTTAACAAACTTGACGCTGGATCACATGATAAGGTTATGCTAATGTCTCGCGACGAAAAGTCGTGTCTTATTGTCTCATATGCCGAAATCAAACGCTGTGTAGAAGACACATATCAAGAGCTGCGCTCTTTGACAAAGACCTGGAGCTGATTTTTGAGCTGCAATTGTTTTTTAATCGTACTTTTTTTTTAAGGAGTTTGCACGTTTCTTGCGAATAGGATAATTAGAGTTTGAAAAACTTATTTAGAAAAATTATTCTGACGTCATTTGGTATGGCAGGTTTGCGCCATTTGGGTAGTGTGTTTGCGTTGTGGGCAGGGCGTCGTTTGTGGATGGGCGGAAGTGCTGTTGGCAGTGTGACTGGCGTTGGTTTTTGTGGTGCAGACTGATAAGCAGAGGGCAGCCAACACCCTTTTTACGGGCGACGGGGTAAGTTACATGTACTGTGTTCAATTGCTATGTCATTGCTAAAAACATCTATGCTATGTGTCTACTCAAAAACTAATACCAATGCCTTGTTGATCTGTTTCTCGGCTATTTCTTTTTGTCTGCCAACGCAAACTGTACCTGCAAATTGTACCTGCCAACCACACACGCCAATCACGCAGACACTTTGTTTCTCTTGACACAAAACACAAGAATTACCTCGATTATCACAAACGCCATTTGCTTGATGCGCTAATAGTTTTTTTTTTTTTAAAAAAAAAAAAAAAGAGTACACCACATGCATGACCTGGGAAAAACTGCTGATACCACTTAATATTCGCTTCAGAAAGACTGAGTTTGGAACCGGATCCTAGTTCTGCCAAAAGAAACTACGAGGTTGCCTGCTTAACCATGTCACGTGCCCAGCGGGAGATCACGCGCACGGAAGACCCGCGAGGTGCTGCACGGCCCTCCTTGATTAGCGCTTGTATCCAGTCGACGCGTAGGTAGTCGCGGATTTCGCCGCCAGGGAAAGAGTCAGCCAGGTCGCCCAGCAGACCAATCATGGCTTTTGTGACGTCCTCAGACCTGGTTGGGTCGTTGTAAACATAGCTCATAAAGCCCATCATGCTCTGTACCTGCCCCAGAACCAGCGCCGCCTTGCCGTCAGACTTGAGCCCTTGCGTGATTCCAACAAATGCCTCAAAAATCCCCACACGTAGCTGATTGTTATAGTCGATGGTGTCATAGTCAACAGCCTCCGTATTCGCGCTAAGATTGCATGCTGAGATCAGCACGCGGAAGACAACGTCAAGGTATGTTTCAAAGCGCCCGCCAATTGCCAGCGCAATGTCGCCAAAACAAGACAAAATACTGGGCTTGACGTCGCGATGCAGTACTGTCGCTTCAAGGTTCTGTAACAAGATTGTCATAAACTGGTCGCAGTATGGCGCTGCGTCCTGTCCCAAGCTGCGGCAGATGTCACCAATAAGCCCGACAGCAATCGAGCAAAGTTGGTACTCCTCGTGGTTCTGTAGCGCACCATAAAGGAACGGCGAGAAAGTTTCAAGATAGCGCGTAAAGTCGCCCTCGAGCGCAGTAATTAGCGCTCCCACAAGGAGGAACGCATCCTCTGAAACCACTGCCTGCTTTGTAGCCGTGTTGAGCAGTCGCAGCACGCTTGTCATGATGCGGTCCGAAATTTCCGAGACTTGGCGTCCCAGCGTACGCGTGACGTTTGTAAGTACATTCAGCAGATTTGTCTGCAGCTCGCCCAGCACAAGTCGCTCGTCGCCGCCACCAGCATGTTCGGCTCGCGCGATGGTGGTGTCGAGCCGGTCAAGGATCGCTACGCCCAATTTGCCAATCATAGCATGCGTGTCTTTGGGTGCGGCGCTGGCTAGCGTCGCCATGGCCTCGTATGCCGAAGCGCGTGAGTTGTTCTCGTCAACGTTGGCCTCAGTGACGCGCATAAGTGTTGTAATTATGCCCTCATAGTACGTCGACAACGCGCATGACTCGGCGTCAGCTCCGCCCAGCTGCTCGGCAAGATTCATGATGGCCCAGCAGCGATTTGCTACAATGCGTGGATTTTCCTCAAGCCCCGACATCAGCGCAGTGACAAGCCCATGAAGGTGCACGTCTGGTTGAATGCAATCGATCGGGAGGTCGCACACGCGCCCCAGTGTCCACGCTGCCGAGTCCTTGACCTGCATAACACCGTCCTTGACCATCTCGATCAGTACTGGGAGCGCCTGCGCTACGAGCGGCGTCAACACCGCCGGATCGGGCCCGTCTAAAATTGACCCAAACGCCATCACTGCCGCCTCGCGGTAGTGCCAGTCTGGGTTCCGGATGTTCTGTTCGACAAACGGGATCACTGGCGCCACAATGTCACTTCCTACTGTTTGAGCTAGCAACGAAAGACACGTAGCCGCCGCCATTGACACGTTCCACTCGTCCTCGTCTGCATCCTCGTCTTGCTTGGTCAGCAAGAAAAGCAGCGTCGGTAGCACTTGTGGCAGCGCCGTCTTGGCAAACTGGAAGTTCTCGCGCTCCGGTGGCTGCGACGGGTCTTGTGCATCCGCCTCAATCTGCAGCTCAATCTCCTCATCACACACTGTCGACCAGAACTCAATGGCCTGCTTTGCAATTTCTTCCGCCTCATGCTTCATTCCAATCACTGTAAGCCCGTAGAGAGCCTTCTCCATGTAGAACTGCATCTTGTCGTAGTACAGCTGCATGATCCGCACCAGGCATTCAAACGCCGCCGTCTGCACTCTGTCTTCACTGCTCTGTGTGGCCTCGCAGACCGTTTGCATGATAACATTACGTTCGCCCTCATTCTCGAAATTCTGCCGCACAAACTCAAGAGAGTTTAGCAGCGCCGTAATTGCCGCATATCTCACCTCTTGGTCAGGCTCGTCCGAGTTGGCTCCCTGTACTACTGCCGTCAGGATTGTGTTGCTCTGTGCAACCAGGATGTCCGAGTTGACGCTCTCGCAGATTAGCCCAATTGCCTGCAGGCTAGCGATTTTCAGGCTAGTGTTGGTTGTTGACACATTTTGAAGCAAGACGCTTATGACATCCACCCACTGTCCATGTGGAAGTTCAATCGCTGAAATTGCTGCAATCACTTGTGCCGCCGCCATGTTCACAGAGCGATTCTCTGACCCCAGGGTTGCCAGCGCGGCCTGCTTGATCCGCGTGCGTGATTCCCCATCAACCTGAAGCCATCTCTGAGAATGCTGCTCCTGACGCGCCTCATCCTATGGGTGCCACAAACAAGTATCCCTTTGCGAAAATATAGTTAGCCACATGAGCCTGGATACATATACCCCCATGGGGTGAATGCCAAGTAGCCCATATGTGCAAAAAGAACACCTCTGCATGTTGCATTCCTTGACACTTGGGAAATGCAGCACGTCTGTTGTAAATTCAATAACAGACGTGTGTATGCAGGTGCCACAAACTATATTCAAACATCAAACACAGCTTTCTCTAGCTCCAAACTCTGTCAATTGCTGCTGCTGGGCATAAAACGAGGTATAGCAATACTGAGTTGCTGCGGACAATGGCAGCATACAGTAGACAATCTCTGGCTAGACAACGCAAAACTCAAAAAGAGGGGGGGGGATGAGACTGCACAAAACGTACCTTTGCTGTCAGCGCATTCTTGAGCGCAATTCCCGTTGCGGCACGCACAACTACCTGCTCGTTCTCATTTGCGAGCTCTTGTGCAAGCGAAAGCACATATTGCGGCTACAGTTACAGAGGTGAGTGAAGAACGTTGAAAATAAATTAGCAAACACACAGCATGAAACTCAACCGTCAAAATGCAATGCGAATCAAAGACAATGCACACAAATGCAACGGTCTGCGTTGTAAAGCGCAGGGATAGGTGTTTTAAAATACGCACAAAATTCTCCTCTGCTGCATTTTCGAGCGCGCGAGTAGCCTGCTCGCGAATGTTGGCATCGTGCGATAGAGTACCACCGAAGATTTCAGCAAAGTTCATGGTTTCCAGTTGTTCGGAATGGCCGTGGCCCTGCTTGTTTTCTTTTCTTATTTGGGAAAACGGTGTTATAAAAGAAAGGAAAGAAGGAATTGTAGTGAGTAGTGGGTGTGACTTGAGCTATAGGGGTTTCCAGCAAGCCAGCACTAGCTTTGAAATTCGAGTCGCCGAAAGAAAAGTGATTAGAAGGCACAGTTTGTAATAAGAGGCAAGCCTTTTTAGCGTGGAGCCAAAGTGGGTGAAGAGGAGGAGACGCACGCGGTAATTGGTGGTGGGTTTGTGTACGTTTGTGGCTGGGCAAAGTTTTCCGAGCCAGATGTTGACAATTAACCAGTGCTGCTGTGGTTCGATGCTTAGAGTCGGGCACACACTCACATGATCTGAGAGTGCTTGGATTTACCAATTGCCTTTTCCCGCACAAGTGTGAATGAAACCTACATGCTGTTTTTCTGCTAGAACATTTCCGCGCTCGCTAGCAGTGCGTTTGCGGATGGGTGGGGGGGGGTGCTGGTGGTGGTGTGACTGGCACTAATTTTGCATGTGGATGGGGTCATGGAAAAGGATGAAGTAGTCGAGGAATGTTGTGTACTGTTTTTTAAAAAAAGAAAAAACTATTAGCGCATCAAGTGAATGGCGCTTGTGATAATTGAGGTAATTCTTGTGTTTTGCTTCAAGAGAAACAGTGTGTGTGTGTGTGTGTGTGTGTGTGTGATTGGCGTGTGTAGCTGGCGGGCACAATTTGCGGGTACAGTTTGCGTCGGCAGACAAGAAGAAAGAACCAAGAAACAGAGCAACAAGACATTAGTAGTAGTTTTGAGTAGACACGTATAATAGATGTTTTTAGCAATGACATAGCAATTGAACACAGTACATGTAACTTACCCCGTCGCCCGTAAAAAGGGTGTTGGCTGCCCTCTGCTTATCAGTCTGCACCACAAAAACCAACGCCAACCACACTGCCAACAGCACTTCTGCCTATACACAAACGATGCCCTGCCCACAACGCAAACACACTACCCAAATGGCGCAAACCTGCCATACCAACTCCCGCCAAAATAATATTTTCTAAACGCTAATACTTCTGCAAACATTAGTATGCGAGAGAGCGAACCCGATCAACGAAATGTGTGACCAGAAATGGTTACAACACAAGACAAGGCATCTAACAAGTACAAACTGAATAACATGTAATAAGAATATTAAATTCTAGATAAATGTGAATATATGCTATAGTTTACATGTGTTTTCTATAGATGCACTAGAAATATAAGAACTAATCTGTATTCAAAAATACGAATAGATACTATGTTTTTTTTTTTGATCTTTCTCTTGTCGACTCAAATGGTGCCTGCAAATCACACACGCTAATTACGCAAAAACTGTCTTTTGCAGCCAAAACGCAACACCACTCGCTCGCAAGAAATCATCTTGACTGACGCAAATGTCATACTCCTGGTATGCCAATAGTATTTCTAAAAACTGTATATATGCAGGATTAACAGGATGGTAAAAAAGTCATTTTTGGTAAATAGAGGGAAAGTATGTCCTATGCATCCCGGCGGGACTGGCAAAAGGACCATATTAGTCTCCGCAGTTCGGGACGCTGCAACTGGGCAATGTACTTAGCAAGCGGGTTAAGAGATGCTGCGAGCTCCTCGAAACTAGAGCGCAGCAGCAGATGCTCAAACTCGGCGTCGCTAGTGCTCAGCTTCTCGTGTACAGCGGCGATGGGAGCCAGGGCGGCACGACGCACCTGGCTACGAGGGTGGGCAAGACTGGCCATTAGATGAGGCATAATGCGTCCAAGATCCTCCGTGCCAATAGAGTCGGGCGATGGCAGGCGGACCACAACTTCAGCAACAAACTCGAGCACCCCTGCCAAGGCGTTTTCCATAGGAATTACACCAAGTGGATCCAGCTCAGCAGGCGTGGGAACTTGAGCCTTTAGGGGTGCAGAGTAGCCTGGGCGAGCAGCACCAGGTTCCTTAATTGGTGGAAGCGGCGCACGACGGAAAAAGTCTTCAGCAAGTGCAAAGCACAGACCGATATCCAGATGAGTAGCCATGTCGTAGAACACGTCCTCTGCTGAGCCACTCAGAATTGTTGACTCAAATAGGCGGCTGCGCAAAACCTCGAGCAACAGGAGACGTGCGGATGCCAGAGAAAAATGTTGCGACTTGCGACGCACAAGTACACGCAGCACGTCAAAGCAGCTGTCGCGCATGAAAACTGCGTCACGTCCCTCGGCCGGGGTGCGCAGCCAGTTCAAACAGGCTTCCAGCAAGCGTACCAGATACGCACCACCACCGTACTCCTCATCTATCCAAACAGCACCCGACTCTTCCTTGGCAAAGCGTGCCAGGTTGCGAAACAGCCGCTCGTCTACAGCATCGTTTGTGGCCAGGCGCTGCAGATACAACTCGGCCTGACTCTGGCGCTGCGGTGTTCCGTTAGCCATCGGCGATGCAGCCACGGGCTGGCGTGGCGTGGCTAGTTCTCCTGCAGACTCCAACGGCCCGTGCCAGTAGCGCGCGCCCTGCGTGCGAGGAGTGGCCAGCACACCTGTGCTGAGCGACGCAGCGGTGGTGTTCCGCATCGCAGTGCTGGGCGAAGGCGATATTTGTGGTGTGCGGTCGGGCGTGGGTGGAGGACCCTGTATGACACTTTGGTCAGGCCGAGCCAGCAAACTGGACTGACTCTGCTTTGGAGACCCTGCTGTGGTGAGTTTAGCAGGCGCCGCACAGCTTTCCTGGACGACAGCAGATTTTTCGGGTGAGTCGGCGTTCGCAATATCGAGTAGCGATTCGCCCATCTCCACCATGGTAAAGTCGATCAAACCAAGCGATACGCGCGTCCGAGCCGGCGTGCTTAGCTCTGCCACGCGCAAGTTAGGGCAATGGCTCGGGGTCTGTATAGTTGGCGTGCTTGGGGTGCTACTAGCATCTGCATCTGTCCGTGCAGACGCGTCCGGTACAGCTGCCTTCTCTGACTCGTCCGCCTCTGCTAAACTGCCAATTGGATTGGGTAATTGACTGCCATGCAAACCATAAAAGAGCTGCGTGGTGCGCGTCTCTTCGACCAGCAAGTCGTTTTCGTTGGCAACTGGCAGACCAGATGGGTCATCCAACGGCGACCTCTGCGGAGAAGGACTCGCAGCCATGCCCATAAGACTAAGCGTCGAGCTCCCTTGTGCGCTGCTAAAACTAGAGCGCGCGCCAGATGCACGGCTGGTAGCCGGGCTCTGGTGACGGCTGTCGCGCACAGGCCTGGCGCGACCAAGTGAAGTACGCATACCGCTGGGAAGTTCAGCCAAAGCGTTGCTAGCTTGTGTCTCTGATACTTCATAAAGCGCCCAGAAGAGATCGCGCGCGGGCTCCCTTACAGAAGGCAACGCGTCCTTCAATCCGCACACAATAATGTCAGCAAAACATGAAAGAACCTCTGCACCGCGGCGGTCGCCCGAGTCCAAGTACACGCCGTGTTTTTGCAGGATTTTGATACACGCCAAGACCACAGCTAGCCGTAACCCGGCGCTCTTTTCCGACATACGCTGCCTCAGTAGCTCCACGCGTCTGGCGCGTAAGTGAAAGCCCTGCAACGCCGTGGCCAGCGACAAAGCCGCCCGCTGTGCACCAATCTTCTTGGTCTGCGCACATTGCTTCAGCAGCGCCTCGATGACTGCATCGGCCACAGCGTCCGCGTGTGGCCCCAACCGCGCAGAAATGTCGTCACACAGATCCATTGCGTGGGCAGACAGCGAAGTGCGAAGACTACCTACAGCTTGAAGAAGCTGGTGGATATGCTCCTTCAGCAGGTCCACAAGCTCTGCGCGAAACTCTGTAGCCGCGTTGCCCCAGACAATCCCGCGGTACAGCCCGATGGCCCGCTCGCGCTGCACCCAGTTGTCCTCAGACTCGCGCCCTGCAAAAAACCCCATTGTCCGCGAAAACTCCGCTACCAGGCTGCTCTTGCTTGGCACGTGGTGTACGCGGACGGTTGTCGGAGTATTATGGCTGGGCGTAAACGGCGCCGCTATCTGTGCGCTGGACGTCTGTCTCCGGATCGGCCGCCGCGGCCCGATGCTCGGTACCGCGCGTCGCCCTCCCAACGAAGACATTGGACGCGGGAGCATCGATGCAGGTGCGCTGCTGTGAGGCGACGACGGCGAGCTCTGTCCTCCAGCGCTAGCTGCCAGTCCTCCCAAATGTGCATGCGTACCTGGGCTTGAAGGCGCTGGTTGCCGCCGCTGACCGCCGCGCGCAGAGTGAAGCGGGCTATTAAAAAGCGGATTAAGAAATCCAGCGTGCGATCCCGGACGGTGTCCCTGCTGCGACATGCTCCGGGGAGCGCCGCCCCATGGTAGCGCTGGCACTGGCGGGCGGCCTCCAAACTGTGTCCCTTGGAAGATTCCAGCACGCGAGTCTGTACGCGAGCTGCTTACGCGTGAGTGCGGTCGCGTTGTTTGGGTGGAGCCCATGCGTGATGTGCTGCGCATCCCGCTAAAGGGCGGTGAGAGCACTGCCGCCAGTTCGCCCGGCGGCGCTGTAATCGCAGAGAGCACTGTTGTTCGATGCGGCACAAGACGCTGAGCCCTGGCCACTATTTCTTCTTGCAGTTCTGCATGCGCATGATACATCGTGTTCAGCGCCCGCTTGCTGGCAAGCCGCACCGCATCCTGGGTGTCGTCAAGCTGCGCAAATGCGTGTGAGATGTAGCAGGCTGCTGGAAATTCAGGAAACTGCTCAATACATGCCATCAACCACTCTAGCGTCATCTCCCGCACTCTCCATGTCTTGTGCCCAAACCCTTGCGCCTGCACTTCACGTTCAAACGCCACCACTGCGTTCCATTGCGACGATTGGGGCGATGCAGACTGCCCTGGCATTCGCGCTTTTGGCATTCTTGATCGAAATGGTGATGCTAGCCTGGGAAACGAGCTGGGATCCTCAACGGCGGGAGGCTCGTACAGCTGCTGCCTGGATCTCTCGTGCCCGGATGGCAACAGTGTTTTACTTTGCAGCACGGACATCTGAGCCCACATTGCAATAAGCGTACTCAGCGCTAGCTCGCGCAATGCCATCTTGCCGTCTCCGAGGCGGTTAAGCACCTGTGGGAGGATAAAATGAAGCAGAGCTTTCACTGTTTGTGTACCAGCTTCGTGTGTTGCGTACTCTGTAAGCGGTTGGACACATCCAAGCGCTGCCTGACATGCAATCACCTGCGACGAGCCAAGAATTGGCGCGAGCGTAGTGATTATGCCTTCAATCGCCTTTGACTACAGAGGTGCACTGCCATAAGGAACCAGTGGCGACGCATAAAATCAGAGGCTGCCATTTTCAAAGCGGATGTCGGTGCGGCTAAGCTTATTAGTGATGATCGGACTGAGTGGCTAGTAGGTGCGCAATGGGGCGCAAAAAACTCAGTGCACTTACCGATCCATTGGATCCCTGGGTGAGGCCTTCGCGAAGCCTATCTAAGACTGCAACCTTTCCTTCGAGGCTAAGCGCTTGAATTCCCTGCAACGCGCGCCAGATCTGATCCAGTGTCTCGGCCATTGCCTTGCCGGCTTTAATATGCGTTGCTGGTGGTGTTTTATGTAAGCGCACAGGAATGCCACGATGTATGGTTGGATTTGTGGTTTGCTTTTGCACTTGGTGAAACCAAGAGACAAACCGTGCAGTATGCTATGCGCACACCTAGTGACCGTGGGGGCCTGGCTGGCTGCCGTTCCAAGCTAGCAGCAAAGTCACTTGCGCGAAATGTGTCTACAAGATGTGCTTGCTTGACTATTTCAAGCACAGGCGTTGGCGTAAGCACTGAAACTGGCGTGTTTATTGTAAATACGAGTGCGAAAAGGTGCGTAAACGTGAAAAAAAGACGTAACAATTGGCAAGGCAGAGTGACCAAGACAAAAAGAAGAGAAGAGGGAGTGTGAGACCCAAGAGGAAGTTTGGAAAGGTACCTAAAGCACGTGCATGGTGCGGTGGCCTCGTGACAGGTGCACGCACTCTCCTGGCGTTTGTGTGTAGCGGAGAGGCTAGCTAATGCTGTGAAGATATTGAGAGAACATTGCATACCAGTCAACTGCGCTGCTGTCGCAATCGTTGCTGCTATGGCTGCTGTTGCTGGGCTGTGGCGACATGTTGCCGCTTTTGGCGGTCAGAACGCTGGGATTGCAGTATTGTGCACTGACGAGGCTTCCAAAGCGCTCCATCCACTCGGTGCCCGTTCCATTGTCAAGGCCAGCGTCTACCAGAGGTTCTGTGCACCCACTCGCTGTTTCCACGCGTGCGCCTGGCCTGCATGTCGAACTGTAGCCCCTGGTCCCGTTAGCAACGCTCAAAAGCCCAACACAACTTACAGACTCGTCGAGGCATGCTGGTTCAGAGTTGGTTGCATTTTTGTCAGCAATGTCCTTGACACGCGAAAGCTTTTTTCCGCAGACCTGCGTGTTCGCGCAGAAATCCGCCACGCTCAACCCTGCAGAGGATGCAACTACATTTGCTGAAGCTATGCTAACGCCATCCGTGTCCAGTATTGTGCTCAGCTCAGGAAGCCGATGCTTGTTTGCCGCGCTAGTACTATTCTCAGGCAAACTCGATAAATGCGGAGATAGTCGAAGGGCATAGGTATCGCCTACAGAAGGTATTGCGGCACAATTGTCTAGCATGACATTGGAAGGCCTACCGCTGCCGTAAGTTCCCGCCATAGCGTCACTGACGTGCGATGTGTAGGTAGAAATAGAGGCAATATCGCCAGAAAACGGCGGCTCCTGGTATTTGACGTCCTCCAGTGTGCCAACCGCGGACGCAAACGCCGATATAACATCTGCTGACAGCACACTCTTGGGAAGCTCTGCAAATAATGAGTTAGGCGCTAGTGTGGCTACGTTGGCCATACGCTCCTTGGATACTATATCAGGAGTAGCAAAACCTCCATCAAGATCTGCCAATTCCGCGATACTTGCGGCTGTAAATGCTACCGCAGATGCACTTGCAGGTACAGCAATTCCCAAATTGTACATGCACTGCCTAGAGCTCATCGCAGCATCTAAAGGAGATGCAAAAATTGCCGAATGCGCAGAAAGCGGCGTGTTTTGTGGGAACATCTGTTCAGCGGCTAGTGGTGTGTTTGTAGTGGTGCACATGTCAAATGTCACACCGTGAAGGCCGGAGTTGCAATGAAACTGAAGTGTGTTTGCATCCAGCGTTGGCGCATCGGAAAGATCATCGCTATAGTCTCTAAACAGGCCAGATGACAGCGGCGGCATCTCGGATACCACTCTTCTGCACCGCTTTGATGGACTGCTGCCAACCCAGGGAGGGCTTCTTTTGCGCACATTAGCAGCTGCTGTGGCAGTGGAAGACATGCTTGACGTCTCGCTGTGAATTCCTAGAGAGCATCGAGGCGGGGCGCTATGTGACACAGAAACATTGCTTGCCGAGACTACACGCCGAACCCGCTTTTTGGATGGCTTCAGATCCGATGTTGTTCTGCTATAAAAGTGCCGGAACATTATCTGGAGCTGCTCAAATTCTATCATAGGCATTTCGCGGCTGCTGGGAGGCTTTTTGCAGTGAGCCCACACTTGAATGTGTGATGATACCTGCTTTCGTGCGCGGTATTGGCGTGTCTTCATAAAAATAAATCGTGAAATTATGTCGTTTCTTCCAATCAGCTCGGTTGTGCTGCTGCCATTGTGCTTCTCCACAACCTGATACTTCTTCTGTCCGACTGGCGCAAATATCTGCACAGCTACAAGACAGATAATACAAAATGAAGCATTCTTGTTGACTATTAGTCGTTTATCCGATATTCATCTATATGTCAACTCCCCCCCTCCTAAATAGCAATTTGCCAACTTACCTTCTATAAACGCATCCTCCAAGCTGGACGGCCATACATCATCGATTGGTGGTTTTTGTTTTGTTGCCTGATGATAGCCATCCAGATCAAGCTCGGTAAGAATAGTGCGTACTGCCTCAATGTCCATGGCTTTAGCAAAAGGTGTTAATGTGTTTAAATAAAGTAAGCAGATATATGTGACAAATGCGAATATGTGAAAAGAATGAAAGATGCGTTATGCTTAAGTTATAGCGTAAATACGCGTTATCAATAAGGCTGTGTGTTGGTAGAGCGAGCGCACAAATTAGAAATATAATATGTCAAATATACAAGAAAACGTGTCAATATCAAGCTTCTAGAAATATGCCATAGTGCACCCGCATGCTATTAACTTGCTAGAGTGTGCAAGATCAGTGTCCTAACAACCCACCCTACTCAATGCAAAAGCAAGATTGCCTGGTACAACTACACTTACAACGACAAGGTTGTACTGGTGAAAGTTACGGTTGATTATTTATAGCAATTATCAGTAGCACATGCACTGAGAAAGGAAATTTTAGCACGGATCTCTCTAGTAGCTTTAATATTAAAGACAAGACACTTGTAACTTGCGTTAAAAAAAAATTAATGTTTATAATCTCGTCAGAATAATCGTAACAATGAGCTAGCAATAAAAAAATACACCTGCTTGAGCTTTGCGCAAACTGCACACACGCACACACAAGCAAGTAGAACCAAAGAAAAAGAAAAAAGAAAGCGGAATAGCTGTGCGCTGCGTAAATTACGATGCATCTTTCCTGCTAGCCGGCATTGCCAGTCTATATGAGATAGAGAATAGAGGAGACATCTGCTATTTGCGTCTGCGACGCTTGTTTTGGATTCAAGTTGGAGGGGGGACTCAGGCACTAAACAGGCTGCAATCGGCACAAAGCGCACACGCCCTACTCGATTTTACTGTTGCCCGATAACTGCTTTTCAGTTCAAGGGTTGCTGGCTGACAGCTATGCTGACGTATTTTATCACCTTTTGGTCGGCATCTTCCGAAGAAAAAAAAAAAGACACATATAGGCACTTTAGAGCCAAGAGAAAGCAACGTGCGTCGACACGGGCATCAGTCCCTGAGATGCAGCAATAAAGGGAGCTTTTACTGTATGTTGCTGCACGCCCATCCAATAAACATCCCAATGATGTTTATAGTTCTGGAGAACTGGCGGCGACAACAGCAGAGACGTCCAAGAATGAAGTGTCTGCTTTGTGCGGGGGTGCGCTGTAAAATTTGAGAAACGTTGTCCAGTGCATTGGGCCCTGAAATCACGCGTTACTTTCATCTGCTGATCTTCGCGGTTTAAGTGCAGGCGGCTCGGACGCCACCTTACTGCTTTGGCCAGTCCTGAACTCTCACATTGCTTTGGTGTGCTGCGGGTTCGCTCTCTCTGCAATTCTATTTAAAGACCATTTCGTATAGCAAGTAGTACTAATCAATCTAAAAACATTGGACTTGCGACTACATAGAGCCTGTACGTACAAGCAACAGCCTTCAGTGAGTATATCTGAGGAATGGCAGATGCTAATGCAATCGGGAGTCCGCCAAAGGAGTTGCTAGGATTTGCTAGCTACCTTCGCAGCCCATCCAAATCTGGGCTTCGCGCGCGCGAGGGCGTGTTAAACGGACGCCGGGTGCAGTATTTTAAGGGCAAGAGCGCCCTGAATGCACTGACAAAGGAGGAGGGGGGCAAGAAACCCCGATGCGCATCGCGTGAGGAAGCCACAGAGTGGATACAGGAGCTGCTTGACTTTCAGCTCATTGTGCGCTGCGACCGAGATGCACAGGCAGCGAGCATGCTTCGCATAAATCCCATGCAGAACGTTGACGAAGATACATACTATGCGTGGCTCTACGAGGGCTCACAGATCATGGTCATCCTTGGTGGAATCGGCGTTGTGGCAGTGGTATTGGCTGGTGTCATGTTCCCTCTATGGCCCTCTGTACTTAGAAACGGAACATGGTATCTATCTATGGTGGCACTCGGCCTGTTGGGCCTGCTGTTTGCCATTGCCATTGTGCGACTTATTGTTTACATTATAACTGTCATCG
Organism: Coemansia reversa NRRL 1564; assembly: GCA_002705745.1. Classification (NCBI taxonomy): domain Eukaryota; kingdom Fungi; phylum Kickxellomycota; class Kickxellomycetes; order Kickxellales; family Kickxellaceae; genus Coemansia; species Coemansia reversa. Next base: position 685,446 of record KZ303489.1, read on the forward strand.
CGTGCCCGCAAGGACTCTGGATATTTCCTAATCTGTTTGAAGATGTGGGTTTCTTTGAGAGTTTTGTTCCCTTGCACGCATGGGAGGCGCCAAAGGATGCTAACAAGCCGGCTGTAGAGTCGTCTGCTGCTGGTTCTGCTGGTGCTGATGCCAAAACAAGTACCGACATTGGCACAGAACAGAAGAAGGACGAGTAGTTTTGTTTTATCAGAAGTGAAGCTAAACATAGCATAGCACGGAATAAAGACATATTTTTTTTTTACACCCGTAATGGGGTTAGCCAGAAGAAATACGTTGATGTTGTGAGCTAAAATGACAGAATGCTAGTGGAATTTTAGACGGCGCTTCTTCGTGTCGGCAAGAACCAAATTGCTGGGAAGTGTCAGACCGCGATTGGGAGTAAGGTTCTGAGGCGTACTACCGGGCGAGCGGGCGGCAATGTCGGCGTTAAGCCGTTCGATAAGCCTCCGAGCGGCACGCTGAATCTGGTTGCGCTTGGTAGGTGTACGAGTGAAAATGCGGAGGATGTGTTCCTCATACTTTTCAGGGACACAGAGACTTACAAATTCGCTTGCAATCGAGAACTTTTCGGTGCTGTTGAACTTGGAATAGAAGTTTATGTGATCGACAGGGTTCTCTTTCTTCATTCCATAGTGGATGCGACACACATCGACCAGTACATCTCTTTCGACAAAGTCGTCATTGACTGAGCGGTACCCGACGATTTCAGCCTCGTTGACCACCATACCAAATTCGGGCACCAGCTCCGGAGGCAGAATAAACTCGTCCACAAACTTGTATATATCACGAGTATGGATACGCGAGATAAGATCACGCGCCTCCTTTAGCTCAGGGGCCACTGAGCGCTCAATGTCACGCACAATATCATCAGTCAGCAGCTGATAGAGCTGCGGATCTGTGATCGCCTGGGATATCCCCAGAATAGGGTCTGCCACAAGCAGTGCGTCAACAAGCATGAATTCGATGGCCTTGGCTGCACGATGGCTGTAAATGCGCTTATGTAGGCTATAGCGCGTATGGAACATTTCGGCCAGATTAAAGCTCTCTTTAGTATTGTAGCAGATCTCGTCATCGATGACGCGCGAATTGAGCATAAGCCGAGAGAAATCGTAGCTGCTTTTGACGCCAACGTTGTAGCAGTCCCGCTGGATGTAGTCGAATTTGTCAACATCAACACCGTTCCGTTGGTTTGCGACAATATCAAACAAAAACATTTTCTCGCCATTAACTCGCCTGCTGGTGCCACGGATAAGCTGCTTAATGAGGCGGAGATCTGAATCATCAATATCAATATTGTTTTCATCAATTGTGTGATGAAGCATCATCTCTGATCCCAGCTCGTGCGACCACTCAACACCCGGTCGAGCGCGCGGAATAAATGCATTGTCGAAGAGGTGACTGAAGGGGCCATGTCCCAGATCATGGCAAAGACCTGCCAATGTCACGCAGCGTATGTCACGGCTGTCGATGTGTAGACTGGGCTGGCGCTGCGCAAGACCTTGTACGACTTCATTGGCCAAGTGAGCCGTGCCGATGCAGTGTTCAAAGCGATTGTGGCTACCGCCAGGAAAGACCGAGTATGCCGAGCCAAGCTGCTTCAAATGACGCAAACGCTGAAACTGTGCCGTGTCGATAAATTGTAGCATATCATCATTCAGAGCAATATAGCCATGTATCGGGTCATTCACGTACTTGGTTCTGTCTAGCATCAAGGGATCGTCACACCCAAGGTCTGTCAGATCTGTAAACCCCCGGCGCAGCATGCCCCGTCTGCTCATGTGTGCGGCGCTGGCGCAGTGACTAGGCTTAAAATCAACAGAATATTCGATAGCGCAATATCGTAGCTGTAGGGACAAAAAAAAAAAAAAAAACCTTAGCGCAAGTAGAAAGCAACCCAAAGCCAACAGGAGAAGAGAAAGAAGTACCAGACCTGGAATTTTATGCATAGGCTTCCTGCAAAGGTAGGATTGATGACACCGCATGCACGATTCTCCGCAATCGCAAAAAGCTCTAGTCAGTTTTAGTGATATTGCTTTCTGGTAAGGCAGGCCAAGCTCGAGTGCACGATGCCCAGTAGTGATGCACGGCGCTGCCGGCGGGATCGCAATGGCATCGTAAGCGAGAAGCGGCACTTTGCGGACAGTTGGTCCATGGGTTATGATAATATCCGATGTCCTCAAACCAGTGCACCTCTTCCTTGCGCAGTAGCAGCGCAGCAGCTATCGAATGCACAGGCGCATCACCCCAACGCTCATAAAAGAAGCCTCCGGCTTTGTCCAAGTGCTCAAAATACTCCAGATATTCTCTGGAGCGAAAGAAGCGAAGTGAGCCAATCTCAAAGTTGGACCAAAAGTGACAGCCGTTGTATGTTGCGCCGCCGTCACTAGACAGCCACTGGTATCCGCCCTCATGGCGAACAAAACTGGGGTTTTTTGCTATAAAGTCCTTGACTGTCGACCACAGCGTCGGGATAGTCTCAGGATACTCGTGTAGCGCAATGGTGTACCCGTACTTTATTCCCTGACGCTGCATGAAAAGAAATGGGTCATAGTCGATGTCGCACGAATACTCGACACCGGGCTCGATGCGCCAGTAGTAATCGATATTCTCGAGCAGTGGGTGGCGAAAGAAGAACCCGCTGTTGAAGCGGCACATGTGCCGATAGCTCTCGCTTAACGCATAAAACACGCCCTGCTTTTTCATATCCTCGCGACGCTCCTTTGCATATGTCTGGTTGATCCATGATGGGTATGACCAATGTTCTTGTGGTATTGTTCCATATGTGACATTAGCCTTTGTCATTGCTGCGGTCGACGTTTTAAACTCCTCTGTAAAAGGCACGTCGTTTAGAAACACGTAAGGATAGTTGAAGCGTGAATTAAAGCGGTCTTCAATCTGACGCATTGCCCGCTTCATTCCATACAGTTCTGAGTTCCGGACAAGAATTACGAACGCTGCGCGGACAGGCTTTGGCCCTCCAGGCTGATATGCTTCAACATCAACACCATTAAGTAGAACAGGCGCTGGTACCTCAAGAACACTGGTGGAATGTCGCCAAGTAATAAGTACAAGCAGCACGCCGACAGCGACATTCAATAAAACAAAACTACGAGACATTTACACTGTTTTGTAATAAAAAAGTTAGCGCTCGGTTAAGCTTACTTTTGCGGCGATTGAAGCGGCAGGTTTGTGGACAGGGCGGTTTGTTTACGTCATATATGGGGGGCATCACTTGTGTATTAGCGGTGTGACTGGTGTTAGTTTTGCACCGTAGCCAATGGTCCAGAAGGCAACCAATGGCGATTACCCATTTCACAGAACATTGGATGATAGTTTCAGTCAACAAAATTAGCAATTAAAGCCAGGGTGCAGTTTGCATTAACGACAACCTATAAAGCATCAGCGCCTGTAAAGCAGGCAGTGTCTGCTTTTCTTAACAAGAGATACTCTAAACAAATTACGTTCCAAGACACAACTAATAAAAGCCAGTTAGATGCGTAGAATGATGGCCTGTTTATCTAAAAGAACGACACATCGAACAAACACAGACTGAAAACTGTACAATAGAAATACTCTCATCACATACCATACTCACTACATCAATAAAAAGCTTCTAATAAGATCTAAGAGACTATATGTTATGCAATTCTGCTGTTAGCTTAAGGTAGTGGTGACTACCCCGAATGTTATTATTATGAAGTCCGCGCCTTGGACTGATTGGTGCCTTCCTTGCAGCGCTTGTAATGCAAATAAATTGATGTAAGCCATCTGTAACTTATATATAATCTTTCTGTCCATGACAGTAAATTATCATTCTTATAACTTGTGTGGTGGTGGCGTTGTGTGTATTATGTTGATATGGCTTTCTATTTACTTTCTTTAAAGCAAAATTTTCAATAAAGTCTACAATTGCATGTATGTTTATTTCTCAAATACCGCTTCCAATATAATGCTTGCATAAATGTTTCTGGGTTGTTTTTAGACAGTTAGTACTATATTTTTAAAGTTATTTATTTGTCGAATAGTATTGAATTGGCAATTATTCCTGTTTAATTGGTTTAAAGCAGAAGAAAGCAATAAAATATGACTAAAGTTTCCAGGCCAGCCTATATTTTAGGTGATGTTGTCTTACCAATTCCACTTTTTTCATACAAACCAATCAAATGACCGCAATGTAACTGAAAATTATCGGATATTACGCATTCACTTATTTCACCTAGCGTTTTCCATGGACGGACAAAAGCTAACAAAATGTGTAAAACAGACTATATATGCTGCAAAGGAGGCGATGATCGATTAAGGTTGCCAAGCTCCTGGCAATAGCTAATGTCTAAAGGCAAATGCCAGTAGTTGCCTATTAATAGTCTTTATTAGTTGTAAGCTAGTAAGCAACAAAAAAATAAAGGCAGAGCCAAAACGGCAGCAACCTCAAAATCTTTTTGTTAAGAAATAGAGACTTGTTTTTTCTTCTTCCTTTTTTGGTTATTGTTATCACATTTGTAATATATAGAGGGATAATTCATCTATTAAAATCTGGTCAGATTTGTTTAACTTCTACCTTTTTTCGAATAATAACTAGCCATCCACCAAAAGCCGCAAATAAGTGCTAAAATGTGTATAGAATACCGGTAAAATAGATGGAATGTATGCTGTGCTCTCAACAAACACAATACTTATACAATAGTTTTTGACTGTGTCTCCCTTCATTACCCACGCACACATGCAAAATCAATGTCGACCACACCGTCAATGTCCCTGCTGCCGGTATGCAAACGACGCCTTTACCTACAACGCAAACCCACTGCGCCGATTACCAGAAAAATTGTTTTACTGAAACACAAACATTTAGTAATAAAAAGAAAAATGTATAAACAACACTGACCAATCAAACATCTGGGCCCACTTTCCGCTTGTACTTGTGGCAACGACAGCTGCTGGGTGTCATTGGCAGCCAGCATCCCTTCCCCTTTATTTGTGCTCCTCCTTCTTCCTTTTCTCTTCCCTTTTCAAACTCATATCTTACTTTCAGTGTTTTTTTTTTCCTCAACTGGATCTATACGGTATGTTGATTTAACTTTGGCTACAGCCTTTTCTTACCAGGATTAAACAAGCAGACAGCAAGAAGCTTTCTGTGATTGCTGTGTGTCGTTGGTGTGCAATATGGTCTGCACTGCTTTTTTCATTTGTTCGTCTGTTTACATTTTTGTACTTTGAAATTCGTTATAACTAAAAAAAAACCCCTACGTTATCATCCTCTTAGTGTTGTTATTATAGTTCTAGAGATAAACAAGGCGTTGTGGTTACTCTAGATATGAAGACAGCGGCAGTTAAGGCCACCGCGGCAGTACGTGGACACGATGCTCACACCACACCTTCGCAACTTGAAAAGGTGCGTGGCGATGGGTTTTCTTCGGGCGATTCCGATAAGAAGACCACTGACAGCGAGGCTCGCTTGCTGCCTCAGCGCCCAAAGACCCCGCCCAATAGGGGTGCATTTGAGAGTGTCGCTAGGGATGGTTTGCAGACTAATCGACACTGGCGTTTATCGGACTTTGATATTGGTCGCATTCTCGGAAAGGGCAAATTTGGACGAGCATATCTTGCTCGTGAGAAGGGCACTAACTACATATGCGCATTGAAAGTTTTGTTCAAGTCCGAACTTCAGGAAAGCAAAATCGAGAAGCAGCTTAAGCGCGAGGTGGAAATTCAGACACATCTACGCCACTCACACATTCTTCGTCTGTATGGATACTTTCACGATGGAAAGCGTATTTATCTGATACTCGAGTACGCTGCGCGAGGGGAAATGTACAAGCTTCTGCAAAAGCAGCGAAGCTTTGGCGAGCCCGAGGCGGCGAAATATATTGCACAGATGGCAACCGCGCTGGAATACTTACATTCAAAGAATGTAATTCACAGGGATATCAAACCGGAAAACCTGCTTATTAATGCCAACGGGGACCTGAAAATTGCAGACTTTGGATGGTCTGTGTATGCTCGCAATTCGCGGCGGCGTACCCTGTGTGGTACGCTGGACTATCTTCCCCCGGAGATGGTCGAGGGCCGCGACCATGACGCATCGGTCGACCTATGGAGCCTGGGTGTGCTTATGTACGAATTCCTTGTGGGAGTACCACCCTTTGAAGACCTACAAAGCCACAAAGCTACCTACCGCCGGATTGCCAGGGTTGATCTACACATCCCACCCTATGTCTCATCTGACGCAGCTGATTTAATTTCAAAGCTGCTCCAGTATAACGGAAGCAAGCGCTTGCCACTTGGAGATGTTCTGCGGCATCCATGGATTTTAAGACATGTTCTCGACCCCCGCGCCATATAATGCTAGCTATTTTGCTACGTGTCTAGTTGAGGTTTTGTCTTACATAAAGGATAACTATAAAGTTGTACCGTCACTGCTACAATGTCAATACGGCTCATCCATTCCATGATGTATGCAGAGCTACCTTCGGCTTATCAGTCAGAGTCGGCAAGTGTACGAGGATGACGTAGCTCATAAACCACCAGCCTGCCATCAAGAAATAACAGATAAAGTATGACAGCAGAAGAACGTTCACCCTCTTCCGGAGATCTATAGACGGAGACGCCGTAAAGCTGACTATCGAATGGTTGCTCACCAATACGTGCAATAACATGCATTTGATGATTACGGCGCCCATCATCAATAGCTGTGCTCAGACGCACAATAGCAATCGTCCCGGAAAATGCTCCTGCAATGGCAATACCAAGCTCGGGAATCCACTCAAGGAATGTGATGCGGTCAAAGGCCAGCACCTCAACAAGGGGTTGCTGGATGGTACGAGCCACCACTCTCTCGATCTTGTCAACAACAGGCGATAAATGGCAACTGGGATCTATCAGTAACAGGTCGCTCCTTGTGCTGCACAGCAGCAATGGCGAGGAGAGTGTAGGTTGTGAGCTTTCGGGTACAAATGGCAAGTTAGGTAGCCCAGTTATACTAGGCGAACTAGCGCTGCTATTTGAAACTCCTGTCGCAGCTGGGCTTGTGTTTGAGTCGACATAGCCATTTAGCATATCTTGCGTGTGATCAGCCACATGATCCATATGCACTTCAAATAGAGTTTCGGCTCTATTTTGAAGTTCTCTGTTCTGTCCGCTTCTTAATAAAGCTATGTGCGCACCATCTCCCCCGCTATCATACTGGCTTTCACTATAGGTATCATATGATCGCTCGCCATTGTTGCTAGAAGTATCATCGTTACATGAGCACGAAGTCTCTGTAGTAGACACGCCGCTTTTTTCTGGCGGCCAACTTGCACACAACTGTGGGGCTGCCGGTAAAAAATAGTATGGATAAACAAACACAACCGACCAACACCACTGTATGTATCTAAATGTAAACACACACTCCATATGTTCCATAGACCAGATGCGTACTGTCCTGTCGATACTGGCAGAAGCCAAGTACTTTCCGGTGGCTGAGAATGTAACACAAGGAATATTGTTGCTGTGACCATGCAAGGTCTGGCAACTTACCTGAAACTGCGACACATCATTATTAGTGCTTCGAGGTTCTTGCAACGAAATACGCTTGTCAGCTGCCTCATTTAAAAGCTGGTCACGATGTTGAAGGATATCAATAGTATGTGAGTTTGTGCTTGTCGCTACCATATTCGAGGGGCTGCTCACAGCACATCCCCATGTAGAGCTATCTACCCGCCTTTCCCAGAGAATTCGAAATCCCTCACATACTTCCCATACCACTGTGCGCCCGCTATCAAATACAACAATCAACACCTCGTTGTCTTGCATTTTTCCAAGAGACACAGCGTTGATTTCGTCATCGCTCAATTCAAGCACTGGGTCCGCAAGTCTGACCTTAAATGTAGGAGTTTGTGTGTAGTGACCAATACGGTATATCTCTATATGCTTGCGCAAAGCAACAAAAAGAAGTCGTTGGTGTGAGGATATGGCAGTCATCTGCAGCTTCCAGGGAGCCGCAACATGGTCTTCAAGCAGCCGCGTTGTGTAGATGTGGGTTGCAGCCATGTTTAAGACGTTTCTAGTGAGTGCGGCACAAAGATTGAGCATGATCATGTGCGCATATGTTGGTAGATGGCTGGCAAATATGCGCATGTCTTATACGCGCTACTACTCCAAAGTCGGTTATGGCTATTTGTGTCTGTATGCCTGCCGCAACTATGCCGACTTTTCTATGTTTTCTAGCCTAGGCTTTCCCGGTTGTTTGGGTGGCACTTGTCTTAAGCTTGTTTGCCCAGTACCAAAAAGCTAGCATGTGGCCGAGCTGAACAGATTGGCAAGGTGTGATTGATTGTCAGCCAGTCCATCTGCACTGCCGCGCGTTTAGACTATGGCATAGAATATGTTTTGCGTTGATGCGTCTGCACATCGAACCTTCCTTCTCTTCACTGCTTTTCAAAGCAAGAACCTTTTTTTTTTTTTTTGTTATTATTAGGTTAGCTGTCATATGCGCCAGGAACCTCTATCTATCCGCCATCTTTCCTTAGCAACTACAACATTTTACAATTCTGCGTTGTCGCAGCAGTCCAAAGACACTTTCAACTAATATTACTGGCCTGTAAACAACTAGACTTGGGTGCCTTTATTTTCGCACACATTTACCTTGTTTGGGCATAAGGCACTGACTTGACTTGGGTTTTAAAGGTCTTGTGCACTTTATTTGCGTTTGCGACTGGACGACAAGCGTTGGTGCTTTGGTGCGTGACAACGATAGCCCCTATCTTAACCATAACAACAAATGGGCTCGCTTCTTTCGATGCTCCGCGGGAGCTCTAACGGGAGCTCGGGCAGCTCTTCTAAGTTGATCAGGGATGCACAGTCGTCAGCGCGTTTTTCAAAACAATTCGACGAATTTATTTACAATCTTGGTGGTAAGGCTTTGGTAATTCAAAAGGAGTACTATGCAGCGACCAAGTGGCCGCAAGTAAGGGTGTAGTTTGCTGAGAGGCGGTGTATCTAACTAGTGGAACTGCTGTACAGTGGTCATAAACCACGGTATTCCCCATTACCTCTTGTAGATCAACGTAATGCGGAGTATGTCAAGGAGACCTTTCCAGAGGGCGACAGGGTATTGCGAACAGGCCGCGAGCTCCTCGAAAAGGTGGGAAGATATGAAGATGGCAGCAACGAGGTTCGTATGGCCATTTCGCAACCAACACCAGAGAACGAGGCGGCGGCATGGCAAAAGATAGGCCCATCAGTGGCACTACTAAGAGAGTGCTTCGACTTTGCGCAGAGTGTTGGTACGTATTCTATTTATTTGTTGTTGTATCAGTGTCTTTGTATGCCCACGCGTTAGCAGAGCAGCAGCACCCTGCGCTAAATGAGGGGAATGCGACAGCAGTGTTTGCATTGGGTGCTGATTGTGTTCCCTGATTGTGTTAACTTTGCCTGGTTTTGTAGAAGGCGTCATTCCACAAGTCCTTAACGAACTCTGCAACCATGCCAATGACGAAGACGCTGGTAGATCCGACAGGAACCGCGGCCTGGCACGGCTGTTGGCTGATCTGATGCAGAACGCCTTTGCCTTTGATGTATTAAAGGTAATAATGATGCAAAGAGGGGAATTTTATTTATTTCTTGTATAGTAAATGATGTTGTCTTGATCAACACTAATTGCATATGTAGTGTTTATGGTTGTAGTCGTCGATCCCAGCGATCCAAAACGATTTCTCCTACTACCGCCGCACTCTCTCCCGCATATCAAAGTCGCAAGATGTAAGTATAAACTTGGTTTTCTAGTTTTCAGAGGATTGGCTCTTGTAGTGTAAACGGGTGTTTTCGTGCAAGTAAAGAGAAGACAATGGTCGCGCTAACAAAGACGTATTCAGATGATGTGTTTGTATGTGTATGTATTACTGGTGCTGAAGCGCGTGTAGACAGAGATTGCAAAGTACTGCATCCCACATGACGTTTCAAACCAAATGTCGCTTTTTTATGCATATCACAATCCCATGGTTAAGGCGGTTGTGGATTCCGCCACGCAGTTTGCCAAGGATTCTAGCAATGAAAAGGCAGTTTTGGACTGCCTATCGGCCCTAGCAGCAGGAAGCCTGAGCACAGTAAAGCACAGACGCGCAGACAGTCCCAAGAGTGAGCGGATGTGTGTGTTGGTTTTAGTGACATGCTGTGTATTGTACGACTGGATTGCACCACATGGCGTTGGTAGTCCACAATCTACTATCGACACCAAAGTCATCTTTGATCAGATAGGTGATCGTATGCTAGTGGAAAGCACACCAGCGGAAAGAGTGCTTCGTGCAAACTGCAGAACACTCCGCTAATAGGAAAATATCTGCTAGCCAAAAGTTTATTACCTGATCTTTTTGACACATAAAAACTAAGCTAATACAGTTTTTTTTTTTTTTGAAAAACAAAGAAAAATAGAATTTTAGTAAGATTTTTGATGTAGTTGGTATTTTAGGGGTGTGTATGTGTAGGTGTAGACTATCTGAAAGTAATAGTCTAAATAGCTAGAGCTTGAATGTTCCTTGGCTCTCCGAGTCACTGACTACAAGCTATATTGTAGAAACAACTAAAAGTATTAAAAAGGAATGTGGGTTCAAACAATAAATCCACTGGAAAACAATATTATAAATGATTGAGCAGTTGCCCTGATCGCTCATATTGTTTAGCAATGATCACGTGATGTATTATGTGGCACCGCAAACAACAGTTGGCATGGGCGGTATTGTAATGGATCGATAAATAGTGACTACTTCAGCACCTTGGTTTCCAATTCCCTATCCTATGCTACTGTATTAGCAAGTAAAGAACTATTGAAACTGTATAGGAGAAAGAGAAGAGGGAGATCCATTAATGTTGGCGGATTCTGCCGGCCCAAGGCCCAAGGATCAGCACACATGTTTGTAGACTCTAGCCACGTGATTGGCCATTGGTTGAGTCTACAACAGGCGGTAAGCTGTTTTTTTTTCGGAAACGTTTAGAGTCTCCAAAACACATCCAATATTTCTAGTAAATGTTATATGCTAGGTGATGTTGCCTAACCAATTTAGCTTTTCATATAAACCAATCAAGCATCATCAAAGTGACTGGAATTTGTTAGATATCATGCATTCACTAATTTTACCTAGCATTGTCCATAGATGGATGGACAAAAGCTAAAAAAAATTCATAAAACAGAGTATATACTGTAATTTGCAAAAGTATTAGTGTCAGTGTATGATTATTTAGGCAGGAGTTGGTATAGTGGGTTTGTACCAATTTTGTAATGTGTTTGTATTGCAGGTGGGGCTGTTGTTTGTGCATGGTTATAGGGGTGATTGGCAGTGTGGTTTTGCATTGGTTTTGGTGGTGGAGTAGGAAGCAGCCAATGGCAACTACCCCTATCCTGCGACATGAGTAGCAATTGCAGTCAACAGTACTGGCAGTGTTCTTGCTGCCTAAAAATACTACTGCAAACATGCCTATACAAGTAGAAAGGACATGGCATATTAGGTACCAGCAAGAGACTCACATGCTGATAACTTGAATCCTCCTAGTATACCTATTTGCCTTCTAAATGTACCCCTTGTTTCGCCCATTCCCACCAAGTGTGATGCCATATGGCAAAAGAAAAAAGAAAAAAGTGCACATGTGTTGTAGAAAAGTTGACTTAAGAACAAGTTAATGTATTCATTCACAACTCTGGAAGAACTACTGCTATTTAACTGGGCTAATCCCCTTGTTGTTTGCAATGTCGCAGATTAGATCTGCGATCATTACTAACAATGTTGATCGGGCTTCCCCACAGCCCGATCTCTTTATAATAACATTTAGGACGGGTTCCTTGTGGAAACCGTGTTCTTTCTTTTATAATAGTTGTTTCTACAAATATACACTTGTAGTCAGTGACTTGTTGAAAGCGGGAATTAAAACGCTAAGGAAATTGACTATACAAACAGAATAGTCTACACCCCTTGCCTAGAAAGTGGCCCTTGACCCTTTGATCATCACTGTGAGTGACTGACATTTAATCAAAGGATATATTATAACAACATGCCCACAATATAAAAGGGAAATGGAGGAGCCTGATGGAGGATAGTCCTTCTTCTCTTTAAGAAGGTTGTTTCTCTTCTTTTACTAATACCTTCCAACTTTTCCTCCTGGGTACTTTTCCTAGAGTGGAAATAATAATGCCCTTGTAAGGCCTTAGTCCTATTGCCTAAGAACATTAACTAGCTTATTATCTGTGATTACCAACTAAGGCCCTGTAAGTATATCCATGACTGTTACTCATGAGTTATTTTCTGGAAAATCTGCCTATAAAGTGATGCATACTTTACAAAGGCATGGATCCAGAATGTTAGTGTATCATACTAATTCACAGTATTTTATAGAATACTGAAACTGTTCTAAGGCCAGCATGTATCTGCAGTTCAGTTGGTTTTACCAATTCTTCTGTTAGAGAGCCCTGGCTGAACATGATACTTTCGAGGTAAGTTTTCTATGTTGTGCTGCTAAAGCGCAAGCACTTGTGGATTAAATGGATATGTTGTGGATGTATTTATTTATTAATGTACAACTGCTACTAATATGCAATGTTTTTCTACTGTTTCATTCTTTTCCACTGCCAACACCAACGCAAAATCACACTGCCAATGACCTCTCTGACTGTGCACAAACAACACCCCGACACACACAACGCAAATGCACTGCCCAAAAGGTGCACACCTGCTATACCAACTTCCGCCAAAATAATTATATGCCGACGCTAATACTTTTGCAAATTACAGGAGCTGTAAGAATTTTTCACGTGATTAGGAAAAAAAAAAAGTAATATGTGCGGGTATTCGGCGGAATGGAGCTGCGATACGCGTTGCTCCTTCAAAAATCTTTTCTTTGCCTTTTTTTTTTTTTTTTCTTTTGTTCTTTGTCCAGCGCTCGTAATATATGCTTTGGCCTGGCACCATATTGATTTTCTCTGCTTGTCTTTGCTTTTCTATTTGCTGCCAGCGCCGTACTTAAAGTCAGAGTTAATTGCTTCCACATCATTTACCAGAAACGTTGCAGCCAGCCATAGAATGGAGCACGCAGCCCATTTCGGACATGTTCAGCAGAGTGTGAGCAGCAGACGACAAATGTATGTGACATGGCACCTGCGAATCTTGCAAGCACGCAGTCGTTAAAATGTAGTACTAACACTTTACCCGCACTTCTGTCTCCACTGTTTGCCCAACCACAACCACCGCTATTCATCGGTATGTTATGTAGCGAGCATAGGCTTGTTCTTCGCCAAGAGCCTAATCGCTCTCGAATGTGTGGAATCGGTGAAAAAGGTAAGCTTCTTGTCTGATGGGACAGTTTGCTCGTGCGAGGTCACGCTTTTTTTTTTCTGTATCTGACGACCTTTATCTAGCGCGCGTGCTATGCCTGAAAGCTTTTATTTTTGGATTTGCGCTTGACCGTGGGTTTGGTGCAGGGTCTGGTGATTAAAGTACGAGCATCGTCAGTAGGCTTTACTTCGGCTGCACTTGGGACTGTGTTGCTAATTCTTGCCACACATCTGCATTTTCTTTTCTCCATGTTCCGCTAATATCACCGAGCATACACTAGCAGACAGAAGGCCTGTGGATCCTCCCCCGATAATCCAGCTCCATGTCAGCGATACGACAACCACAAACAACAGGTAAGGGACTGGCGGCAGTTTTGCAGGCTTTTAAGCACGTTCTTTGTGCCAATGCGCTTTTTTTTTTCTGCGTACAATAACAACATCACTTACTAATTGAAAGGCGCGACATCCACACATTGCACTTGCGCGGATGGCGAGCAGGGTACCATCATGTAGGATTTACCTGCATAATCCATACTATTTTATGTATGCGACATTGATGGATGAGCGGGGCGAGCGTGAGCTCAACACATTAAGCGATAAAAAGGCGCGTACAATGACAGGGTCTGTGGTTGCCTCGCTGGCGCATCTCAAAGACGTTGACGGCAACGATGGCGCATTTTTTGTGTTTCCCGATTTATCAGTTCGATGCGAAGGTGTCTACAAGCTAAAGTTCTCGTTGTTCGAGATTGTCGGCAACCAGGTTTTTTTTTGCAAATCCATCACTTCCACAATGTTTACCGTCTACTCCGCCAAAAAATTTCCGGGAATGGAGGAGTCGACACGACTGACAAAGCTATTTGCCGAGCAGGGGCTAAAAATCCGCGTCCGGAAAGAACAAAAGACCGGTCGTCCAAAGGGTGCTCGATCGCGCCCAATTGCCACTGCGATGCATTCTGATGCCGGGCCCTCGGCACACACGCCTCATCTGTCAACATGGGGTATTGACCAGCGCATGGGAGGAAACATATCGTACCCTGGTCTTGCTGCTCATTCCGATAAACGCCCGTCTTACTCGACGGCCTCGGTTCCCGCCATGTCCATTACACCGGGGCCTGGTGGCGCCTCTCTGCGGCCCTCCCCACCTTCTTCGGGTCAATGGAACGGGGGTCTGCACATGCAGTCAATTCGGACTCCTGCTGGGGCTGCCCTCCCGCACTCCCCACTGGCAGACCGCCATCGCCAGCCCGATGCGGAGTCGACGCAGCAGCAGCAACGCCAGTATCATCTCCAGCATCAGGCCCGCCGTGCTGCAGCCGCGCCACACTTCCAGCAGCCACAGCTCCCGCCTGCGCGATCACAACATATGTTGCAGAGTAGCTCATCGTACTCGTCACATGCGTCGAACACGCGCCAGGGATGGGCACCGATTTATGAGTCGGCTCCACCCCAGACACGCCACGCGTCCGGCCGTATTTCGCCCTTTGGCGACGCACCTGTGCATACCGCTGTCGACTACCATGAGCAGGCGCCGGATCGTACGCAAACTCTCCCGTCAATAGCATACTCAACACTGCCGCCGTATCGCCAAGTTCATTCGTCGGAAGATGGTGCGCGACAACAGCCGTCACAGCCGCAACAGGGATTTGGGCACCAGCATCGCCCATGGAGCCCCCACCATCGGCCCCAGCCGCATTACAATACAGCTCCACCTGGACACGCATTTGTAGGCGACTCTCGCTACAGCCCCTACAACCGCTTTTCTGACGTGTCCCGAGACGGCCGTCATCAACATGTTTTGTACAGCGCGCGGGGCAGCGGCCCCGAACAAGCTCATGGCAGACATCAGCAGCAGACGCAGCACCCTGGTCCACGCTATTACCAACTTGCCACGTCACAGCAGCATCCTCTCCATCCCCATCGTCTGTCGTCATCTACGCCTGAAATGCCCAGCGTAGGGGCAGACCACTCGTTACGCGGGCCCCCGCTCCCAGCACAGCCTCCGTTTGGGGACGAGCGTCGGTATTCTGCGCTGCAGATACAGAGACCGCCTGCGGACTCGTCATCTATGACTCCCACCTCACCCAGCACCAGGCAGGACGGCAGAGCGCGGGCGTTTGCCACCTTCAGCTCGCCTCCTCCGCCGCCAGCGGTAGTGGCGCCATCCGCGGATTCGGTACCAAATCCATCCACCCAGCGCCGCATCGCCGTACACAGTTTGCTTGTGTCGGACTCGTCTTCGTCTCCTGAGAGAACAAATCGATTGCAATGAAGCGTTTTTTTTTTAAAAAAATAATTTGATCATACTCGAAAGGACCTAAGAAGACTACATGTTAGGCAGTCTTCTTCTTAGCTTAGAGTAGTGATGACTACTCCGAATGTTGTTGTTGTTGTTATGATGTCTACACTTTGGGTTGTTTGGTGCTCTTCCTGCGGCGCTTGGTAGATTTCTGCGGCTGATCAGCAGCGGTCGCAGCATTACCCGGCTGAAAACGCTCAGGATTTCTCTTCCCCTGAAGCAGGATAAACAGGATATGTCGGAAGTTTAAAACAGCAGCAGTATCACGATTCCAATGCCTTAGATTGGGATACAGATCGAAAGAAAAAGCCGGATCACTACACAGCTCAGGGTCAAGGTTTTTCTCGTTCATACAGCAGAGAAGTCCAAAAAAAAGTTACTTCCTCCCTGATAGTCTGTTTTTTCTTTGAAGAGCTTGGAACCTCAGAATATATATCCATTACTGTTTTTTAAAAAAAGAAAAAACTATTAGCGCATCAAGTGAATGGCGCTTGTGATAATTGAGGTAATTCTTGTGTTTTGCTTCAAGAGAAACAGTGTGTGTGTGTGTGTGTGTGTGTGTGTGATTGGCGTGTGTAGCTGGCGGGCACAATTTGCGGGTACAGTTTGCGTCGGCAGACAAGAAGAAAGAACCAAGAAACAGATCAACAAGACATTAGTAGTAGTTTCGAGTAGACACATAGCATAGATGTTTTTAGCAATGTCATAGCAATACAATACAATACATGTAACTTACCCCGTCGCCCGTAAAAAGGGTGTTGGCTGCCCTCTGCTTATCAGTCTGCACCACAAAAACCAACGCCAGTCACACTGCCAACAGCACTTCCGCCCATCCACAAACGACACCCTGCCCACAACGCAAACACACTACCCAAATGGCGCAAACTTGCCATACCAACTCCCGCCAAAATAATATTTTCTAAACGCTAATACATTAGTAAATACTAGTATTACTTACATCCACCACCCCCCCACCAAGGTTACCATGCAATCTGCTAACAAGCCAACCATGACTGCTTCTAGTGGCTGATGTTTGAGCGAGGTGATATCTTTATGGCAGAATCTGCAAAAGATAAAAAAAAAAGTAATAGTGCTAGTTTGGCCAAGATTTACTTCTTGATGCCCATCCACGTCTGGAGCTGGTCGTAGAAGACAAGGACCAGAGCACCGCCGGTGCCGCGGATAATGTTGGAGAAACCACCATGGAAGAAGACCTTCATGCCGGCCTCAGCGTACAGCTTGCGGAAGCAGTCAAAAGGACCGGAGTACAGCTTCTCGGCACGGCCAGACTGCATCATCAAACGGCGACGTACAGTGTCAAAAGGATACGAGATAAGGCCGGCAACCACAGTAACAGACTGAGCAACTAGCCACGAGGCAAAGAAGTTGGGGTTCTTGTTATCGCCAAAGACAACCTGCTTGAGGGTGTCATAGCCACCAAAGTAGGCTGCGCGGTAGACAATAATGCCGGCAACAGACATGCCAAAGCCCTGGTACAGGCCACTCATGCCGTCCTTCTTGTAGATGCTCGAAATACACTGGCCTAGACCGGTGAACTGGCGCTGGGAGCCAGTGCCAATATCGACGGCCATGCGGGTACGCGCAAAGTCAAGCGGGTACACAAACAGCAGCGACGTAGCGCCAGCCAACCCACCCGAAGCCATGTTAGCGCCAAAGAACTTCCAGAAGTCGGTCTTGGGACTATACTTAGGGAACATGGCCTTGTACTTGTCCTTGAAGGCAAAGTTCAGCGCCTGCGTAGGGAAGTAGCGGATAACGTTTGACATGTTGCCACGCCAGAACGAGGCCATGCCCTGCTCTGCCGGGATGCGACGGAAAGCGTCAACAATACCCTTGTAGCGCTTGTCTGCGGCAATCTGGTCTGACGAGGCCTGCACCTGAAGTAACAGCTTGACGCGCTCGATGGGAGCCACAATAGACTTGGAGACACCGGCAGACACGCCGCCGGCGGCAAGGTCGGCAAAGAAGCCCACCATCTGGTTATTAGCGCTCTTGGTATCGGCCATGGTAGCTCTGTGCAGCAGCTCGCTGAAGGGTAAGGATACAGAGGCGTGGAGAAAGATAAAGCAAATGCACGCGGAGACAAGCCCGGACGCCGCCGCGAGCTGGGCATGGTATAGCCTTTATAGTCTGGTTGGGGAAGGCAAATTTTTTTTTTCCAGATCCGTTGGGGGTGAAGAGGCGGGATGGGCAATGGGACGCCCTCTGCTTCACAAGCGTCCGCGCCTTATCTTCTTTTCTGAAAATTGGAAAACAGTCACGCTGACATGGAGTTCCGTCAAAAGTACGTTAAAGTTAGAAGAAAAAAAAAACAGTACCCTGTAGAAATCTAAAGCTTGCTGGCCTTCTCCTGCTCCTCTGCAGCGAGATCCTCGAGATACTTCTCAGCATCAAGGGCAGACATGCAACCTGAGCCCGCGGCAGTGATCGCCTGGCGGTAGCGCTTGTCCTGGACGTCACCAGCAGCAAAAACACCTGGAATGTTAGTTACTGTGGAGCCAGGCTTGACCAGCAGATAGCCGGTTGCATCGGCCTCAATCTGTGACCCGAGGAACGCAGTGTTGGGCGTGTGCCCAATGGCGTAGAACAGACCCGAGACCTCCAGATCGCGACACTGCTTGGTCTCGGCGTCCTGTAGTACAACATGCGTTAGCACATTCCCATCGCCCTTGGCCTCAATCACGTGGGTCTTCCATAGCACTGTAATCTTGGGATTATTCATGGCGCGCTTGGCCATGATGCTCGACGCGCGGAAGACGTCGCGGCGCACGGCAATGAAGACATGGCTGGCGTACTTTGTCAGAAATGTCGCCTCCTCGCACGCGCTATCGCCACCGCCAATGACTACCAAGCGCTTGTTGCGGAATATGGGCGCGGCGCCGTCGCACACCGCGCATGCCGACATGCCGCGCTGCCAGTATTCGTCCTCGCCCTTAATGTGCAGGCGCATGGCCGTTGCGCCAGTCGCGATAATTAGCGCATCGCAGGTGTCTGCCTCATCCTTGTCATCATCCGCGCCCTCGCGCCACAGCTTGAAAGGCCGTGTTCCCAGATCCACGCGGGTGACCGTTTCCGTAACGATCTCCGTTCCAAAACGCACAGACTGCTCGCGAAACTTGTCCGTAAGCTCACTGCCCATAACGCCTTCAGGAAACCCTGGAAAGTTTTCCACATCTGTGGTCGTTGTGAGCTGGCCGCCGGGAGCGACGTCGCCCGCCATCATTCCCTCAAACAACATTGGCTCGAGGTTGGCACGCGCCGCATATATTGCCGCCGTGTGGCCGGCTGGGCCTGATCCAACGATAATCTACAACATAGAAGCCCAAGACAACAGCTATTTGTAATATTAATGGTAGCCGAAATTAACCCATTGCCACTGTCAATGTTTTGTTGCTGTCGCCTATTCCGCCACCACTGTTCTGCAGGAATCCGAGACAAATGCTTCGAGAATTTGCAGCCAACTTACAACTTTGCGATGCATCTTCGCTACAACAACAGTATGAATTCGGCGAAATAAAGGTAAGATAGTAGTGAGTCGGTGGATATGCGCGCCAAAAGTCAACATGAGGCTAACCTTAGCGGCGAGACAGAGCTGAGCGACTTTTGTGCTTTACTTGACACAGTGATTATTAATCACGGCCATTTTGCTAAAGTATTGCCGTTGGCGTATAATTATTTTGGGAGGATTAGGTAAACGGATTTGCGCCATTTGGGTAGTGTGTTTGCGCTGTGGGCAGGGCGTCGTTTGTGCATGGGTAGAAATGCTGTTGGCAGTGTGGTTGGCGTTGGTTTTTGCCTTGCAGATTGATTAGCAGAGGGCAGCCAACACCCTTTTTACGGGCGACGGGGTAAATTACGTGTTGCAAATGAGCCGGAGAGCGATTAAGCTCACCGAGCGCTGAGCAATAGCTAATGCTTAGAGGAAAATACTAGTAGTTTGTTTTATTTAGTTTTTATTGTTTATACGCTAGTAAGCGACAAGGAGATAAAGATAGCAGCAGCCAGATGATCTCCTTGTCGAGAAATAAAAACTCGTTTTTAGTTATAATTATCTCTTTTGTAATACATGTATTGTATTCTGTTGCTATAACATTGCTAAAAACATCTATGCTATGTGTCTACTTAAAACTACTAATGTCTTGTTGATATGTTTCTTGGTTCTTTCTTCTTGTCTGCCGACGCAAACTACACACGCCAATCACTCACACACACGCTGTTTTTCGACACAAAACACGAGACTGCTCGCTGCCAAAAAATTACCTCGATTATCACAGACGCCATTCACTTGATGCGCTAATAGTTTTTTTAAAAAAAAAAAAAAAAAAAAAAAAACAGAGGCTATTGGGATGATAAAATAGTGAAAGGGTTTTTGAACGACTTTTGTTCTACAAGGAATACGGCTAGGGCAGCCAACGCGATCAGAGCAGAAACTGACCAGAAAGCATCAGGTTTCTCATGCGAGAGTCAGGTCGGCTTGGCGGCGTGTCATCCACGCTGCGCACCTCCTCGAGTGTTTTGGTTAGCGGGTGCGCGTTCTTGCGTGGCTCTGGCTGACCATGCATGCCCACTGCGTTGTCCAAAGCAGACATTGCCGCCGTCGGCTTTGGTGTCGCTGTTACCGCTGTATGCTGCTGTGCCTGCGAGGTTGAGAGACGCCGGAAAATCCCGATTCCCGAAAAAGTAGAGGCTGGCGCATTTCCAGGCAGAGGTGTTGCAGAATCCTTGCCAGAAAATGTGTGCGCAGTGTGCAGTGGGTAGGCAATAGGTGGCGAGACTCCACCTGAAGCCCCCTGCTGCATGCGCTCGGATGGCATGCTAAATATCGAGTGGGACCAGCCCGTAAACGAGTTGCGGCGGTTCTGAGCTGCAGCGGAGGGAATGGGCTGCGGCGCCGTTGCGTCCTGTTTCTCTCTATTGCTTGATGACATTTTACTATTACACGCCATCAGCGAGTTATCCGAGGTCTAGGCTGAAAATGGAGGCTTGCTGGAATGTAGAAAAGTTTGCGTTGCTACGTGTTCAAGCGAAACCACTTGCAAAAAAAGCTATAGTTTTTATCCGAAAGGTGTTAGAAAAAAAAAAAGCACAGGAGACAAATTCCAGGCTTGTTGTGCTTACCTTTTTCTAACCACAAGCCTCGCACCAGAACTGCAGTAGCAGGTGACGTCGCGATCACGCGGTGGCAATTGTTGCGAATGAATGAGCGAAACCCAGGGGTGGTCTGATTTGATTCGCTGCCTCTTTTTGGCTGCTTGCAGCAAACCACAGGAGCAGTCCACATCCAGATTTTAACACCAATTGCCTGCGGCTTCACCATGGGAGTGTCTTATAGAACCATTCCCACACCGTCTGTGCGTCTATCCAATACAAATTAAATTATATATGTGATTTTGAGTATAGCATATATGCAGAAAAAATGGTAGGCAGGGCTAAGTAAAAAAAAAGTGAAGATCAAGTATCTCTCCTAATAGCAACACCTTTCACCAAACTGTTGGCAATCATACATTTTATAAGAATAAATAATACATACACTGAGCAATAAAAAAAATTTCAAATGTTTTCTATTTTGGCTTTGGTTGACAATTGCAAGCCATATAAATACAATATGTTAGCAAGTTGAGTATAAACATAGTGCAGCAAGTGACCCTAGTATACTCTTTTTAGAAAGTGACTATTTAATTGCATATTCTTTATTCTTCTTAATAAGGTTTTATAAAAAACCATCGTCGGCCATCTTGCTTATATAAAAGTCTGCCAACTTTTTTTGTAATTATCCCCTTACATAACTATTACTGTTGTATGATTAAGAACATATCCAGGGTCACACAAGTCAGGGGTTTAATCACTTTAGTGCAACATTGCTCTGAACGCGTTTCATGTTTTCTATCATAACTTGTATGGTAAAGCTTAGGGATAATGTCTAAGAGCTATTTATTATTTGCAATATATACATGTTGAGAGGGAGCGGAGCATGAGCTGTAAATATTCCTCTGATCTTTTCTCTGAACATGTGCGAGCAGTCAGCAGTAAATCTAAGTTTAGTTGTTCTATTAGTTAGCCACACAGGAGTTGTATAAATCCAGCAAACTGCGCAGAGATCCTGGTTAGAAAGTTCTTTAAGTCTTAAGATAACCTTTATATATTATCTCCACAGAAGCATAACATATATAATATTTAGTGAGAATGGTGTGCAGTGCTATTGTAAGCAAGTGGTTTTTTTTTTTTTTTTTTTTAAAAAAAACTAATAATAATGGTTATTGATAAATATTTTGTAAGGAAACTACATACAACTACTGAATATGATTTCTTTTATAGATGTGTACATACACCCTTTTAATGTTTTTAATAAGCTCTCATTGAAGGGTGATTGCACCATCCCTTTTGCCAGCTGGCTTGGCTTTGCTTGTGGTTTTATGTCCGGAAACCATCCGGCTTCCGCAGAATATTATTCTAATAAATTACTAGACACTTGTTGCAGCAAGAAGGCCGACATAATAAAAAGTAGTTTAAATGTTTTAAGATTATTTATATTCATAAAGAAACATTTACAAAACTACCAGGAAACTATGCTCCTTTTTATAATACTTGAGCTGTACTAATAAATTTGCAAATGATACCATTTCTGTTGTATCAGCTCAATCTTATCTTGCACTTGCTTTCTCATGATGACTAGCATCATCTCCTTAATCTTCTGGCTTGATTTAGTTTATGGTCATGTCTATGAGCCATTTGGATTCCACAACATATATCCTCCTTGTTCACATCCATCTCCATCACATCCAACAGAACCCCAATAATATTAATTATTCTTGTTAAATTAGATTTTGTTTCAAAAGCATTAACATTTCTTGTATATGATGGTTTATTACCACTTGCTATTTAAACTAGCTTATTCCTTCTTGTATATAAAATCTGTTTTTACACTTTTTTAGCTTTTGTCAGTCCATAGGCAACACTAGGTAAAGTTAGTGAATGCGCAATATCCAACAAATTCCAGTCACTTTGAAGACATATGATTGGTTTACATGAAAAGTAAAATTGGTTAAATGATATCGGCTGGCATATAACATAGTCTGGAAATATTGAACATATTTGAAGGCTCCAAGCTCTTCCAAGAAAGATTAGACTATAAGAGAGGAAGTCATTCATGATGTTATTATTTTCTGCATAAACAAGAGTGTGTTCCTGCTTCTTCTGATCCGAATACTAATCTGAGGCATTGGAATCGTGATACTGCTGCTGTTTTAAACTTCCGACATATCTTGTTTAGCCTGCTTCAGGGGAAAGAATTCCTGAGCGTTTCTAGTGTAGAAATGCTGTGTCCTTTACCGATCACCCACAGAAACCTACCAAGCACCGCAGGAAGAGCACCAAACAGCCCAAAACGCAGACATCATAACAACAACAACATTTGGAGTATTCATCACTATTCTAAGCTAGGAACGTGATTGCTTAACATATATTTTTTTAGACTTTGTTGACAACCTGTGTTACTTTAATAGTTATTAGACCTATGCAGACCCAGAGACACAGTCTTGGGCTTTTGCATTCCTTGGTTTAAGGCATAAACAAGCACAATAGTCTTATTTTAACTGAAGGCAAACATAGAAATATTTTATTGCTGGCCAACAGCCATGGTAACCAACCCAAGTGGGAAAGCGCAAGGCGTAAGCTGCGATCCTCCCTGTACACTATTTTCATCAATATTTGAGCAGCCTTGGAAGTTACGGGCATCAAAGGGACGAATATTTCCAGATTTACTGCCTCGGAGGTGCGCAGATTGCCTTTTCAGAAAGATGCATGGAATGTCTACAAGCTATAGTTTATTACTGTTTTCAGAAAACGGTCCTCTCCTTCATAACAACGTTTGGTGCCTTTCCGCTTCACCCTTACCTTATTATTAATGGTATTGTTTATGTTTACCAATCGATTTCATTACGTAGACAAATAAAACTAAAACAACTTGCGCGCAAGGTCTGACAGGCCAGCAAGAATGTTTTATAGCACAAGTGACATTTCATGCATAGGAATAGCGCCTGCAGCCTTTTCTAAGAATGCATCAAAATAGCAGCCGCAGTGACTACGCTTCAACTTGAGTTTGTACTAGCGCTTTCTGAAAATAAATGGTGCCTATTTTAAAGCATGAATCTGGCGATGCCAACAGAATTCCTGCATATTATTTGACCAACACCGCCGATTTTATATCTAATTCCTCATTATAGCATAGTGCCATTTACGCTTTGCATCTCCCTCTTCGCCAAATCCCTAAGAACTTCCCATCCTTTCTTGTCTATTGTGTGCCACTAGCTTGACGCCGTGTAACCCATTGTTCTTGCCAAAATGAAGGTCTCAAACATTGTATTTACCCTTGCTTATGCGGCAGCATGCACTGCTAGCTCAGGCTATGCAAGTTCTGCCCCTGCCACTATGGCTTCAGACCTTCCTCTAGTGGTAGCATCGCCCGCTCCTCTTGTATCAGTCACGCCCATTCCAGTGGTTGTTGCCGATTTCATTTACTCGCCAGTCCCACCTTCAGCTTATGCGAGTAGCGTATCAGATGCTGCTCCAGCTTCAGCTAACCCTTCGCCACAGCCAGAACCAAGCACTTCTCAGGCGCTCTCTCCAATCCCAGCGCCACAGCCAGCTCCATCACATGTGTATCACGCCTATACAAATACCAAGCGCAGTCTTGACGAAGAGATAGTCAATGGCTTATTAAGTGGTACAGATGCTTTATTGTTTAAGGCCAACGGTAACTCTTACATACTTGCCCAACTTCCCGTCGATTTAGCAAAAAAGGTATCTCTAAAACCCAGCGCTCTTCGAAGGCGCACCACCGAAAGTGATCTCATTGCCGATGCAACTACTAAGGAGCTTAGCAGCGACGCAGTACTTTATGATTTGCTTGGCAAAATATTTGCCAGGATAACACTCCCTGTCAATGCAAATGTTGGCATCAGTGACCCCACCGACAAGGCAGTTGGTGAGTTGCAACGCCGGGACAATCTACTGGAAAATCTGCTTGGCGAAGTTGTTGCAAGTGCTGTTGCGCCGCTAAATATCGTCGCAAACATCAACCCCGATGAGTATGGCAAAGGTCTTGTTCCCAATCTTCTTGGCCGTGTTAGCGCAACCATCCAGGCGTCGCCTACTGTTACCGCTCATCTGTTTGATTCAGATAAGGATGATAGCGGCAAGCTGCTGCGTCGGGACAATCTGTTGGAGGATCTGCTTGGCGAGGTGTTGCAAGTGCTGTTGCG
>KZ303490.1:11204-61381 GCA_002705745.1 Coemansia reversa NRRL 1564
GGGATGCAGTAAGCAGAGCTCAAGGGGGAATGTTGGAAATAAGCACTGCTTTGATTTTCCATCCCTAATCCTGCCTCTCTTCCTTATCTTTCTTATCACACCACATGGGTCACTAGCATGGTGACATCCATGCATGGATGGTGTGATTTTCCTTTTATGGCAGTATTTACTGTCAGCCTATTGTGCTTTCAGTGTTATCTTCCCCAACAAGAACACTGATAGCCCTTGGCCTTTTTCTTACTCTTTTCTCTTGACAGCCAGAAGCCTATATAAAGGGCCTGGTCTTGTCCCTTGTCTTCTGCCTGTTTTTCTTTAAGGCTTTCAATACATTCTTAACTTCTAAACTTCTTCTCCTCTTCCCTTCTTGCTCCTGGCCTTCAGGCAAGAATTCCAACAATCTTAGCTTAATCCTGCGTTTTTAATATTCTGCCAGAACACTTGCTGCTTCTTGTCTCTCACTTTTTTCTTTCTTACTGAGGTTATTTTTTATCTTATTTCTACAAACAATCTGTTGCTATTTTCTAATTTTTGGCTTAATACCAACGTATTATCTACTACCAGTCTTCTTGTTATAATTTATATATTCGCTGTAAAAAAGCAACAACCACAACCACAACCACAACCACAACCACAACCACAATAATTTGCGTTGCACTTTTAACAATGGGCAAAAACACGCAGGTCTATCTTGTAGGCGGGATTTCCGCGCTGGGAGGACTTTTGTTTGGGTAAAGTATTGTTAATAATCATTCTACATATTTGTTTTTTTGATATTCCTCTTGCTTATAGAATCACACCTAAAGTTCAAACGTAACTTTTTATACTAAAAATGCCAAAGTACTAACTCTACAAAGAAATTAAGCACTAACTTTAATAAGTATGTGTAGATATGACACTGGTGTTATGTCGTCTATCCTCGAGATGGAATATTGGAAAGAATACTTCCATCATCCAGGATCTATCGGAGTTGGTGTAATAGTGTCACTACTTACTGCTGGGTGCTTTGTCGGGTCTATTTGTGCTGGATGGCTGGCAGATAGGTATTCACGCAAAATCACAATCATGATGGCATGTGTTGTATTTACATTAGGTGCATCAATTCAATGCGGGTCGCGCAATCGAGCAATGCTTATTTGTGGACGTTTTATAGCAGGCCTTGGTGTTGGAGTTCTCTCAATGACAGTACCTGTGTTTCAATCAGAAATAGCACCACCAGAGATTCGTGGTCGACTGGTTTCACTTCAGCAGTGGGCAATTACTTGGGGTTTACTGATAGCGTTCTGGATTGACTATGGTTGCCATTTTATTAAAAGTGACGCATCATGGCGCATACCTATTGGAATTCAAATTGTGCCTGCAGCCATTCTGTTTTTCTCAATGATATTTATGCCATTCTCACCACGATGGTTAATTGATCATGATCGCACTGAAGAAGCACGCAAGGTACTCGCACGTCTTAGAGCTAACGGCGATATATCAGCGCCTGAAGTTATTAAAGAGCTTGAGGAGATAAAGGAAGCAGTGCGTATTGATCGTGAAACAGCAGTGCGGAGTTATTCAGAACTACTTCGAGTTCCAATTCGTCGTCGAGTAGTACTTGGAGTATTGATTCAAGCATTACAACAACTTACGGGTATTAATGTGATAATGTACTATGCAGCTTCAATTTTTAAGCAATCTGGACTTACAGGTGATAATTCTTCACTACTAGCGCAAGGAATTAACGGCGTGGTTAATATGCTTGCAACTATTCCAGCCATTCTATGGGTTGATAGATGGGGACGTCGCAAAACCCTAATGTTTGGTGCATTGGGCTGCGGAGTTACATACTTTATCCAGGCGGTTGCTACGGGTGCAACTCAGAACAAGACATACGATGAAAATGGCGATGTTAACCTTAATATGCCAAAGGGACCTTCGTATTTGGTAATTGTGATGATGTATTTGTTTGTAGTATCTTTTGCCATGTCCTGGGGACCTATTGGATGGATTTATCCATCTGAAATATTCCCCATGCGTATTCGCTCAAAGGCCAATTCTATTACCACAGCCTCCAATTGGCTGTTCAATTTTATCATTGGCCTAGTTGCACCTATTCTTATAAAGCGTATAACATGGGGTCTGGATCTAATTTTTACAGTGATTATGTTTATCACTGTCTTTATTATTTTCTTTTTCTTTCCCGAAACCAAAGGTCGCTCACTCGAAGACATGGAAGTTATTTTCTCGGGATCTGTCTGGGCTAACAAGGATAAGAAACGCATTGAGGAGTATGATGATACAATTAAACATAATATTGTAGAAAAGTCTAGCGTTTAATTTTTATTATTATTTTTACTGGTTTTATAGAAGCATTTGTCAATAAAGGGATGTTCTTCTAGTTACGGCTAATCCACATTACCGCCTCCAGCCCTGTTTTTAGAAGAATTCGAATCAGTGGTAATCACCAATCACAGATTGAATCACGGTCATCTTATCTCGGATTTTTGCAACGGTGTATGCGGGGTCAAAAAAAAAAAAGATGGCGGTATCTCGCAACACAGCGCATGTTTTGGAGTGCTAAAGACCAATCTCTCGCTTTCTTATCTTCAATTCTCTTCTGGATTACTCAAAGTTGTGTTTTTTTTCTTTTCTTCTACTTGCTAGAGATTTGTGTGGAATTTTGTGTTTGGTTATTATCTTTATATCTCTCGACGCAAATATACACTCGATAGATAGGAAGAGATTCTGATTAGCACAACATTGAAAGGATATACGCGCGCTTTATTGTCCTTTATTGTTATATTATTCAAGCAATCGAAAGGAGTTTGGATTTCATTCAAAAACACTTTCTTCATTAGGTATGATAAATGGTAACAGTATTGTTGAATTTTACATTTAGGTACTGGTTGTTACAGTAAAAAATATATATAAAACAGTGTTCGAACTACTAATTCAAGTCTTTTTTGGGGGGGTAAACTCATTGTAGAGAAATGCTTCCTTCAAAGTTATTTGCAAAGGTCGCAGCGCCCGTAGCAGGGCGCGGATACGCATCTGTGGCCAAGACAGCAGTGGTTAGCACATCGAACGGCATCAAGGTTGCAGCAACAGCTGGAGAAATTGATGCAGACAGTCAGCTAGCATCGATCTCGCTTGTGATAAACGCGGGATCCCGGTACGAGACTGCAGAGAATGCTGGAGCAGCGCATTACCTCAAGGCGTTTGGATTCCGGAACACGCAGAGCCGCACGTCGTTCCGCACAATTCGCGAGGCAGAGTTGAATGGGGCAATGTTAACGGCAGAGGCTACACGTGAGAACATCACTTACCGGGTGCAGTGCTTTAAGGATGCAGTGCCGTATTTTGTGGAAGTGTTGGGAGATATTGCGACAGCTACAAAGTTTGCAGAGCACGAGTTTAGAGATGTGGCGAAGCTAGTGGCTCTGGAGTCGCTGAGTGCGCGCACGAATCCGGTGACGCGTGCGTTAGATGGCGTGCACCAGGCGGCATTCCGCGGTGGTCTGGGTAACTCGCTTTATGCACTCGAATCGTCACCTGTGAGTACCGGCAATACTGTGCGTCAATATGCGCTGGAGGCACTGAGCAGCGGACGCGTTGCGGTAGTGGGAACTGGGATTGATGCCAATGAGCTTGCCAAGCTAGTCAGCGAGTCGAAGCTTTCGACACTTGCAAGCGGCTCTGCAGTGACTGGAGCAGCAACCAAGTTCAGTGGCGGAGTGCAGCAGATCTACGACTCAGCAGCACCACTCTCACACTACGCGTTAGCTTTTTCTTGTGAGCCACAGAATGCGCAGCTCCTGGGCAATTTGCTCGGTACGCAGAGGCGTTTGAAGTGGAACAGCGGTGCATCTGCACTGGCTCGGTTGGCAGCAAGCGAAGGATTTGGAGCAGATGCGTTCTCCTTTGCATACTCTGATGCTGGACTCGTTGGTGTTCTGGTGACAGCGCCTTCGACACAGATTAAGGATGCTGTAGAGAAGGTTGCAGCTACAATCCAAAAGGACGTTGCTGGAGCAGCCACTGAGGCTATTCAGCGTGCAGTTGCGGCTACCAAGCTTGATGTGGCCGAAGAGTTGGCCACTCAGAGAGGTGCACAGCGTGTTTTGAGTCAGATTGCACTGGGACAGAACGCTATTACTGCAGAGACCACCGAGGAAGCTGCCTCGAAACTGACTTCAGCTGCTGCTAAAGTGTTCAAGACAAAGCCCGTTGCTGCTTCGGTAGGATTGTCGCAGTCTACTCCTTACGTAGATACACTTGGCTTCTAGATTGTCTAACCTTCCTTTCTCAATCTTAAATTTCCAACTCTTACAGCTTCTTTTGGTAAGAACTGTAGAAGAGATATTCTTTACACTTTTTTTCACATATACTTTTTGAAATAAAGGCCGCAATTATGCCAATGCGCTATCGAATACTCAGACAATGTCATTCCAGAATGGTCTTTCGTTGTATAGCGGAGAACTTACAAAGCAGAAGCTTGATAAATTAAAGTATGTTTTAGAATGATTGTCTTTAAGTTTGGCGGTTGGGATTATGCATACAGACACTGAGTATGCGTGTCCCGAGCCGAGTTTCCAGATACCTTTGCAGACGCATGCATTCAGTTGACAGGCAACAAAGTAGAAATAATGCAGCGAAATGTGGGTGAACTAAATTAGGAAAATGGACCGATGAGGTTGACAAAGGATCTGCTACAGAGAGCAGCAGCAGCAGTTAATGTTTGATGGTGACGTACAAAGGCTGCAAGTCAGTAACACACACAAAAAAAGCCAAAACAATGGTGCTTCTTATCTGAAAAAAAAAAAAAAAACACAGCCACAAAAAAAGCCATTATAAAAAGCTCATCGACTGAATGGGATTGTAAATGGCATACAAGCAATTTTCTTTTAAAAAGGTGCGGAAGATTGATACTTTTTGGATGGGGGAAAATGAATGATGGAATTTTTTTGGAGGCTTATTTTTGAATAAAGAAACTGGTTCACTGCATGCGTTGTTGGTTCATAGTGGTTTAACAGAACTCTTCACACACAAAACCTGACCATGTGGGAGGATAAACCTTTTTGTTTTAACAACTCCCTCATTTCTAATTTTTTTTTCTTCTCTAAAGTAGTTCAACGTTTTCTATTTTCTCCATAAAAAAAGGCATTCTTTTGTATTACTGCATTCTTAATAATTGTCTGCCTTTTTTTGCATCTAGTTTTTTTTTTTTTTTTTTAGAAAAAGTGCAGTTGAGAATGCTTATATCTTTTTGCTATACATTTATATTATATATACACTTTTAACCTATCATATTAAGTGTTTGCTTATTTTTGTCCCTTTATCACCTAAAGGCGGTCTTTTTAGTCCTTTATGTTAGTAAATAAGGACGGGTGAGGGGAAAAGTTTCACTTTTTTTTTTTTTTTAAGATTTCTTGTCAGACTCAATTTAATAGCGCAATAGATAGAAGAAGCGCGGATAGTGGAGAAGGACAGCATGGCAGTGGGGATAGTGTTGGCACAGTATGCACGACAAACAGCGTTGCTTGTACAGTCGCGGGGATTTCGGCAGGAGCTGGGGCGTACACTGACAGCGTGGGGCGTATTGTTTGTGGTGGGTGTGTGGATGGTGGTTTGCCAGCAGTGGTCTGACATGCGGTGGATTCGACGAATAGAAGAGGACCAAAAGAGCACAGGAAATGATGGTTCAGGGATGGTGGCGGCACCATGGCCGCATAATGTGATGCTGGATGACCAGCTACTGGAGCATTTACCAATGTTAGAGCAGGCTTGGATTTCGGATAAGCTGGTGGGAAGCTCTGTGATTGTGTGTATCGTCGGGTGCTCAGTGTTGGCTCGCGGATGGCGGCAGCGGCTGATGTTGATCCGACGGATTGCGTGGATGGTGGCGGTGCTGTACTTTCTGCGGTCGGTGACCATTTCGGTGACAACTGTGCCGCCATCAATCGACAGCTGCGTTATCGCCAAGCCGCAATCAACATGGCAAGTAATCAAGGCCACGCCAGACATCCTGGCTGGAACCATCGGGCAGTGTACTGACAAGATTTTCTCGGGCCACACGGCTATCCTGACTATCTCGTTTTTGTTCTGGAGGCGCTATGCCACGCACTGGGCATTTGTAGCGTACAGCGCCGTTCATGTGACTCTGGGGATTGTGACTGTGCTGATGGCACGCTATCATTACACTGTGGACGTTGTCATCGGCTTCCTGCTAACGTACTTTGTTCACCACACATACTACGCCGCCCTCGGACAGGCAGTGGACTATAAGGCTGGGGTGTGGCCGCGGCAGCCCTCATATGTTGAACACGGCAATGAGTATCTGGAGATGCAACAGCAGGATTTTCCACTTAACCACTCACAGCAGATGGCCATTGCAGACGGCGATGTTCACGCCACGGCGATTGCCAACAGCAACGTTTACAGAATGTCTGTCTTTGCGCCATCGCTGCCCAAGGGTGCGGTGGAGGGCGTTGAAGATGACAGCGTCGGCTGGCGTGACCGCGACAGTGCACTGGGCGTTGACGTTGCTAGCGGTCGACATACGCCTACTGCCAACCGCGACGCTGATAACGACACATCGTTCTCTGTTGTGCGCAAGCGCGAGACCTCAGCTACTGCTCTGACTGACACAAGTGAGCGCGGCGACTCAGTCATGGACTTGCATTACCCGCTGTCGGCCACTCAAGTCGCTTCTCCCACCACTGCATCACCCACCAGCATCCATCATGAAATTACTGTCGCCGAACCTGAATCTCTATCGCCCACTACGCCTCTCGGCTTGCCCATACACGCCACCCGTGCAGCGCTTCATAAAACCTCGGACGACTGTGCCGATTATCTGCTCTCCCACGCCATCCGAGGCCCGCCATTCTCCGCCGATACTGCCAGTTCTTGTCGTAAATTGCAGGCGGAGATGCTTGGAATCAACCGCCCCTTTGGTGCTGTTCTTCCGCGCATTGTCGCGTGGATGGATGGCTTGGACATTAGAATCGGCTGTCCCTGACCTCTCTTACCCTTTTTGGCTTATCAGCCATTGCTAACCTTGTATTGCCGCAAAGCACTAATCTCAACAATCTGAAATCAATAAAAAGAGAGTACATGTCCGCAAACATGAGTCTGCAAGCTTCTGGTGTGCATTCATGGGTTACTTTCAAGTTACATATTAGAAAATAGAAAAATGAAGAATTGAATACTCAACTACCACACCTCAGTCGGCTATTTGCTGGCGTCGTTGGCTAGTACCGCGTCCAAGAACTCGGTGACAGGGGACAGAAACCAGGCCCGTGGGCTTACTCCAGTAAAGAAGCCAATATGCCCGCCATGTTTGACAATGACCAGAGCCGTGTTCGGGTTTGATCTAAACTTGTCAACAGGAACTCCCTCAAATGGTGTGACCGGATCATCGAGAGCATTGATTGCT
Source organism: Coemansia reversa NRRL 1564 (assembly GCA_002705745.1). Classification (NCBI taxonomy): domain Eukaryota; kingdom Fungi; phylum Kickxellomycota; class Kickxellomycetes; order Kickxellales; family Kickxellaceae; genus Coemansia; species Coemansia reversa. The sequence goes on from KZ303490.1 coordinate 18,625, forward strand.
AAAAATGGCCGCGTGATCTTATCCACAAAATCCGTGCTAGATGCCGCCTTGTAATACGACCAACAATCTTCGTGTCCATAAACACGAGAAGTTACAAGATTATCAAAGTCACATAGCTTGCCAACTTTTAAAATGGCATCAATATCAAAATCAGGATTGCTTTGTTGAATAATTTCTCTATTGCGAGATACCACACGCTTAATTGCAGCCATTAAATTAGGTTGAAAAAGACGGTCGTTAAAGAAACCTGGCGCGCTTAATGCACGACCAGAGACTTCCGTATCAAATGGACAACTTATTGCAACAGCTGCTGTGAGTGGATTATTATCTGCTAGCTCACCCATGTAGCGTGTCATTATATTAGCACCTAGTGAAAATCCGACACACACCAGTTTTGCTTTAGGGAACCTTTCACTTATATATTGAACTAATTCATGAAGGTCACTAGTGTCGTAGGCATTGTATAATTTACTTGATGTTAATGGTGTACGTCCTGAACCACGATGATTTATAGCTGCCACACGCAATTTACTATGAGAATTTTCAATTAAGTACTTTGCTAAACTGCGAATGTGATATTCATAAGATGATCCACCCAATCCCGGAATAACAATGGCAATTGGTTGCGTACTCTCTGCGTCATTATTGCTGCTTTCTGGGTACCAATCTATTGAAACTGTACCTTTATCGCTCATCTCACGCAATTCTCTGTCATACTTTATATTAGAAAGATCATCGTGCTTTAATGCTAAACTTGAGCAATATACAGTTTGTAAAATACCCGTACATAAAAATGGCGTTGGTATTAAATAGGCTTTTGAATTTAATAAAGATGGACAAAGTTTAATAAATGAACAGACACCCTTATCATCATTATCAGAAGCCATTATTAGTTTAACTTTGCTATTATCTATATACTTGTTTATACCGTAAAACAAAGTAATAAATGCTGTTGCATAAGACAATTTTTTGTATCCGTCCATTATATAAAACTATAGCTTTTTTTAGTATAATTATTAACTCCAAAGGAAAAAAAGTAACAAGAAAGATAGCAATGAACACCAAACAAAATATTTAAGAAGCTTCTTGGATTTCACGTGCAAAAAAAAAAATGCTATTTTACCCAATATTTTCTTTCTTTTCCGCCACCCCCCAAAAAAATGTAAATCCCGCTAAGAAAAATGAAAGATCCTTACTTGTTGTGTAAATTTAACTAAACGAAAAAGGAACATGTCAGGTAGAGCAAAGGCGGTGAGAAACAAACTAGAAGATATATTCGAAATCAAGAACAAGAGAAGACTCAAGTTGTCGGCATGCCGGTTCCTTCTTGGTACCTGACGTGTCATGATCTTTTATGCCTTTGGTGGTGCGTTTGTACTGGACTCCTCGGGGAGAAGGAACGCACCCGTACCCGCAATACTTGTCGATAGTCTTGGCTGCGTGTTCCGCGTGTTTGGAGTGGTCCACGTGATACGCGTGGCATTTCCGGATACATCTGTCAGAGTGAGAGTTATCGGTACTCGGTGTTGAAACTTCCGGCGCTGTGTCTGACAGAACATATACTATTGGTTTAAGTTTTATTTGTGTATAAAAGACATGGATAATGTAGTAGAAATGGACACACTTGTTTTAAGAGAATATAATCCAAATCTTATTAATTTTATTTAAAATAAGTAGTGGTCAATCTTTTATAAAACTTTATGATCATACAATAGTAGCTTCCTTGATACTTATTTATACATTAACTATAACAGATTGGTTAAAAAATATAACTATAGTAGCCGTATTAAAACATAACCAATGGCCACACTGACATATACAATGGTACTAGGCAGTCACACTAGTATTTTTTTTTTCAACATTTAGCTGATATTACAGCACAGAACCAACAGCGGGTTTGGCACAGAACCAACAATAATCAAAATGCAAACGACTTTTATTTTCAACAAAAACAATTTGCTTTCCTAACGCAAATTATTCATGCCAGTTGTCGCAAAAATCTTCGCCAACAATAAGACTTTTTTGCAAAAAGTATTTTGACAAAGGCGCATATTAGATAATCACGTGTACTGGCATTTTAAACCAAAACTTGTATTCAGAAAGTAGATCAAACGCGAGCTGCTCATTGCGCACTTCAATTTTAAACAGGCTTTTTTTTTTTAACTGGCAAATGTCATTATCGGATTTATTTATAGCTAAAATCTATCTGCTACACTGGAAAGTGATTAAGAATGAGCTGCATTGCTGCGGCAGCAACCAGGCCCTGTTGTAGCTTTCTATTAACACGTAGGGTTTTACGACGACGCATCAATACCACGACAGCACAACAGCAGCAGGATGACGACGATTCTATAGATATTGAAAAAATCTGGAATGTAATGCACAAACTAAAAACAGACAGTGCACCATCAACAGCACCTGTAGACCCGCTTGTAGCAGCGCTGCGACAGCGAGTACAGAGCAGTCCTTGGGTACAACAAGTTACTGGTGGTACTCGTCTAAATCCGTTTTTCAGCACATTTTTACCACGGGATCTGCAGATACGAGCCAAACCCAAGATCTACAAGGAACGCGGTCGACAGATGCTTTCTATTGATGAACTCGACCATTACTCCAAATCCATAGGAAAATCAAATTATCTTCCCCTCAGTGCACGTGGAGTCTTCTCCACTATTACAGATCTTTCTTTAGGTCGGTTGAAGGCAGAATTAGGCTGGGTGCGACCAGATATAGTTGAGCATTGTGCACGTGTACTGCGTCTACGAGTTATTTCTGAAATGCATCGGGCCCATATTGAACTGTTTACACATATTAGGAATGCACATGGTCCTTTGGAAATTCCTGAAAAGGGTTCTACACAAGGATGTAGCCATGGTCGGTTAGATGTAATCCGCGATGAAGTCAATGCAAGGTTGTTAAGACAGGATGCACAATGGGAGGGTAGCTCGCCATATGTTACGCTTCCGCCACCATCTTCCACGGATATTTCGTCTATACAAGGTAATGGAAATGAATGGCAGCTCCCAGGTATCTTACCAGCAGGCGGTCTACAATGCATTATTGAGATTCCCTATTATACTTCCATATCAGGCCAAAAACTGTCAACATCCTCTGAATCACACGCCCAGCTTGTCTGGAAGGCGCTGGTGGCATATGGCGCAGATAACACAAGCAAGGGTGTTCAAATTGATGAGCCATTAGAATACAATATACTTGATCAGAGTAGCACCTGGAAAGCATTTGTAATGTCAGGAAGACCCGAAACACACGAAGAGCCAACTCTAAGCATCAGATCACTTGAGCAAATCCATCATAGCCTACCACGTATTACACCTATGAGCCTTACAATTCCGGATGCGGCTATTCGAGGTGGTTCAAGGAAGCGTATAAAAAAGAAGATTGCACGATTGGATGCAAATATTGCAAATCACCAAGATGTAATGGTTGAACAACCCATTCCAAAACTTCACTCTACTGTTTCTATACGTTACAATTACTCAGTTTCAAGGCCAGGATCTTATTCTAGCACTGCAATAGATAGCAGTGCCACAAAAACTGTGCCTCTCTACCACGCACAAGCGCTGTTTGGCCCAGCTGTTTCTACTACTGTGATTCCATGGTTGCTACATACTTCACCTCCATCCTATCACTCTGAAAAGGATAATGATAAGGACCAGTTGAACGGTAAAATGTGTTATATCGGCATTGTCTCATTGCCATGCACAGCAGGAGTAGCTACACAACTTTATCGGCTTTCTAAATATGCAATGACCATTTAATTTTTTTCTATTCTCTTTAGAAAAAAATACATGGTGCATATTAAACCATTTGTTGACATAGCAAAAAAAAAAATAGATAAAAACATGAATCTGTATCATCAAAGTACTTGGTGCATTAAGAGCGCTTCCCTTTAGCGCCTCCTCTACGCTTGCGTGACGTCTGGCCGGAAACATTGCTGTTCTTTGAACCTGACCGCGAGTGCTGTGGCGATTTTATACTGTTAGCATGGCTGGACCGCTGCTTGGGAGCAGACTGTTTAAGGCTTTCTTTGGACTTCTGGTTTCGCAATGCACGGGATCTTGTTACTGGCGTTGACAATGACGAATGTGCATCATCTGTAGTATTTCCTTCACCATCATCGCTGCCACTATGACTGTCCTGCTCATCTGCAGACCGGTGGCTTTCATTATAAGCCGAATCTTCCTTATGTTTCTGATATTCCTGCTTCTCAGGCTTCTCAGGCTCATCAAACTTGCTACTGTCGCTGCTGCTGTCATCTAAATCTCCAGCGCTTACTGCCCCATCATCCGAATTACTGGAGGGCAGTTCCCTGTGCCGCACCAGTCTCTGCTGTTTTTGCTCTTGTTGCGGCAATTGTGATGGTTGTTGAGACAATCGCTGTTGTGTCTGTGTTGGTGGTTGCATCTCCAAATTCGCACCGCTGTGCAACGCACGTATGCTTGGATTAAACTTGCCACATTTAGGACACGTGTACTGAATATCTCGAATTTCTTCCTCCAGTACCAAGCCATTGTGCGCGTAGCAGTATCGACAAATCAGTGCATACTTGTCCTTGTCGCTGCCAACATCGCCTACAAGCTGATCCACAAGCTTGTCCAGCCATGGCCGCGATCCGCTGCCACTATCGATATTATTTAGAGACGAGCCGCGCGGAGTTACCTTCACTATGCCCACATCGGCGTCATTGTGTCTCAACTCTCCAGAGCTTGACGGTCGAAGCATCCCATTGTTTGATGAAATAATAGGGGTGGTGTCCCGTAGTCCTAGCGATGTTTGCTGCTGTTGTGGGTTGACTCCACGTTGAGACTTTGCAGCCAGAGGCGATGCCTGTTGTGGGTTTGGCTGGTTGAAATTCTGCGACCCAGGAGTTCCAAAGTTAGGCATTGTGCGTCTGCGGTCCTTTGCCTCTTGCTTCAGACGCGCGGCCTGTCCGCGCTCTACTGCTGGGGTTTTCTCACCAGCAGTGTATTTGTCGATCAGATTTTTAGTTGTATCAAATGCAGTTTTCTTCTTCAGCTCATCCAAACGCTCCTTTAGTTCCTCACGTAGCCTTTTAATTCTGGTGTCATGTCGGTCGATAACCCGCCGCCACGCAGCACGAATCCCCAAATTGCCGTAGTATATGACCAGAGGTATTGTTGCTACCAGCGTTGAATGCATTAGAAACCCAGACGCCTGTGTTCCATATCGCTCAGGCCACACGTAAAGCACAAACCCGAGCAAGTAAGCTAGCCAAGCGAATCCCACGTAGAACAACCAGTTATACGCCCACCCTTCCATACGCTCTACTGCTAATGCTCGCTGCTTTTCGGCGCGCTTTATGTCAAGCTCAAGGCCAGAGAGTATCTCCTCATAGTTATTCTCCCTCTATAATTGACAAAATATATGTATTGTTGGATTGCTAGTTGCCGTCCTTAGAGTTAGTGTTGTTTTTAAAGTGTGCTAAATTATCATCGTCTAGTAAAAAAAACGCACCATACCTTGAAGAATGAGAAAAGACCCATGTTTTGAAGCACGCGCCAAAGAAATTAGAGGTTAAAAATGCATATGTGCTTAGATGAAAAGAGAAAAAAAATGTATTTGAATGCTTGAAAAAGAGGAAAAGAAGTGGTCGAAGAAAGTTGTGCCGCCAACACGACATTACAAAACTCCCTTCTTGCTCAGATTAATCACATGACATAGATCTAATTACTAGTCTGCAGAGAGCTTAGCTATCGCAGCCATAGCCCGTCCATCCAAGCAACAATTTTAGGCAAAAACATTGTTGGACGACGGTTAGTAAGTAACATTGTAGCATCCACCTGGTGTTGCTGAATACCGGCAAATTCTGTGGTGCTATTTGAATATTTGCAATGTACAGGGCAAGTATTATTCAAGATGTCGCAGTCTGCTATTTCGCTTTCCGCTGATTGGACCTGAAGCTGTGTTTGCGGCCAGTCGCTTCCGTTGCGTAACGCTAAACCATCTTCAGGAGTTATCGGTATAACAGACTCTACCACATTATTTTGATGATTATTGCTGTCGTCCTTTGTTTCAATTACAAGCGTGTATTGGCCAGAGTCATTAGTTATAGGACATCTACAATAACTACAATCGCTCCGTTGCATTTGCACTGCTTCTTGTAGAGAGAGATAATAAAGGTGATGAATAAAAACAGACAGCAATACAGCTAAAACAACATCCACCGAGTAATGGATGCGCGCAGCCATTACGCTTGCGATCCCAAGTAACGTATGTACTGCGCTATATGCAATAAACGCCCAATGCTTAGCATACCGTGTCCAAAAAAGAAATGATATCATAAGAATAGTTGTATGTCCAGAAAATATCTTGTCTGTACAGCCGCTAAGCTCCCCAGTAATCATCTTTGGTACAATACCAAGCAATTCAGTAACATTGTGTGCTACCTGAGGAATACAATTTTTAGTTGAAGGCGGCATTGTAGTGACAGAAATGGTAAGCGAGCGAATAGAGTACATAATTGCCATTATCCAGGCCACACGTCGTAGAAGCACCAGTCGTGCACGCCAACCACGAACCATTAGCAATCCACCGACCACAGAAATCACCGCTGCAGTCTTTACCAGAATCTCAGATATCCATCCTTGAATTGGATGACTCAAGTGGTTAAGAACAACATCGTTTAACATTTCATAAGGAATATTTGTATTGTTGCCAGCAACACTACCGAGGTTGTCCTGAGCTACTGATCTGTGGTTGAAATGATGTCTACTATACCATCGTATATCTGACCACTCCTGAAGAAGTGCCATCAAAACAACAATTACTGCAAGAACAGTGCATGCTGTAGCAGTCAGTAGAATTTCTTGGGTAGTTTGCGACAGAGGCATTATTAAAAAAGAAAAAAAAAAGAAAATTAACAGACGACCAGCGTAATTGAAATAATTTGGCAGAATATAGATGTGAACATAAAGCGATTCTTCTGTGAAAGTATCTAATGTAAGATTTTATATAAAATCAAAAAAAATGAAAAGAGCACAACACATGTGTTTGACCAGTAATGTTGTGGTCCAAAGATGTTAATCCTTTTTTGTAGCATGAAAAGTAAAAAAAAAAAACAAGGTGCAAGTCCGGTTAGTGTCGCTTTGGAGGGCTTTTGTAATTCTGACACACATCAGAAAACTCCAAGTCTTTTGAAGTCTTTTTGGCCCAGCATCGCGCCCAAAAATAGCACAATTCTTGCAGTTGGTGCAGTTGAAAAATATTTTTTTTTTTATCACAATTGCTGCCAAGATTCTGGAGTGCATGGAACAATCGTTAAAATGAAAGCCATATAAATTTATTTGCCATATATTCCAATCAGCAACATAACGCCACCAGTGAGTAAAAAGCATGCTGACGTTTATGCGCATTGCGTCCATAAACAGAAACATTGCAGTGAATAATTGGCCGATGCTGATCCATCCCTACCTCGCATGTATAGTATTGTTTACTCAGGCGTGATCGGCAAGCACCTCTTAAACCAGCACTATTTGCTTTCACTTTAGAGCTGGATGGGCTGCACGGCTCGAATGATTATTTATTCTCCAAGCCACCAATATTTTTTAACAAACTCGCATATCTAGCTCCAAATACCTTATTACTTGTCCGGCAAACTAAAAAACAGATAACTTAAATATGTGTTAGAGTGGTTATATAGGGCGCATTAAGTGGTTCATATTTATAATACGTTCTACGTATTTTGAAATTTCCCTTTACTTAAATTTAAGGATCCACCTTTTTCTAGAATACAAACAAAAATAATCGCACTGTCGAGTATTACATGGATGTGGATCTTTCTAAACAGATCACCGATCCAGGTCTTTTTCCGAGATAAAACCGACTTTCAAGGAGCTGAGTACATGTTATAGGTTTTTTTTATTATATAAACAAAAACTGCATTGAGCCCAAGACGCACCATGGTCTTTATTCTAATTTTGTTTCTTTGTTTTTTCACTGATTTTTCCCCAGCTATTATTCAAATATGAGGCATTGGATTTACCTAAAATATTTTAACCCTTGCTTATTAACCACACATACATGTCAAGTGCTACAAGAGTAACAGAAATTATGTTAATATTTAAACTTTGCAAAATAATTATTATTCAGGATAACAACCACTTTTCAAGACTAGAAACAAAAGCGCCTAACTTGTATTCTAAATTTTCTTTTTTTGATTAAAACCGTGTAACCAAATCCAGGTTTTATTTACAAACATCATGAGTAGTTCAATTGCCACAGTTTATTTTTAATAGGCAATTCACAAGAACAAGTGCATAAGATGTTACCTAAACTGCTTCTCCGTCGTTTAATATAGGAATAGGCTCAATGTTGTCAGCTGGTTTAAACCCAAGCATGCGCCCAAAGAAGTACAACCGTGCTTCTAGCGCAAGCTTGATATTTTTTGCCTGGATGAATCCATGGCCTTCTTTCTCAAGTTCAATATGGGCAACTCTTCTTCCTTTTTTCTTGAGCGCAGCAACCATCTGAGCAGTCTGACTAGGAGGCACGATCTCATCGTCAAGGCCGTGCATAAATATTACTGGATTTTTCAGTGAATCCGTCGCATTTAATGGTGAGCGCTTGATATAGACGCTGCGCATACTAGAATAACTACCCAAAAGCCTCTCAAAATATTTAGCTTCAAACATAGGGGGGTTTCCCTTGACCAATGCTTCGAGGTCTGAAATACCATATAAACTGGCACCTACTGCAAAAACTTCAGGTCTAAATGCCATGCAGGAAAGTGTGGTAAAACCACCAGAACTTTCACCCATTATACATAGACGCTTTCGATCGACCAAACCCAATTCAGCAAGATGTAGGGCTGCTGCGCAGCAGTCTCGCACATCCACTTCACCGTAGTGTGTAAGAATACGATTACGATACTCGCGCCCATATCCAGTCGATCCGCCATAATTGACATCGATAACTGCAAACCCACGTGAAGTCCAATATAAGATCTGCGGCTGGTAAACTGGGAATGCACAAAGTGTGGGCCCACCATGGCAGAGCACAATTAACGGCGGCAACTCGCCTTTAACTCCCTCATAAGCTTTATTTGTGGGAGGGTAGAAATATCCATACGCTTTGGAATTCTGGCTTTGAGGACTGTCGAATGGAGGCAGTTTGGTCGGAAATATAATCTCACGTGGAACAGAAACAAAACCCTGATAGGCATCGACCAGATCATGCCTGTCGCCAGCGCCATGGCTAAGAAGGTTGTTAGTTGAGATCCCGTTAATAAAGTATGTAAACAGAGATGGGCTCTCAGTTGGCCCGCCTGCAATCATTACCAAGACAGGCTCGCCAGAATGCGACTTGCCTACCTGAAGACTATCCAGTGTGGTCCATCCTGGAATAGGCAAATCCTCGATTGTCTGTGTAGCCACATTAAGTATTCCAAGGCTTCGATTGCCGCCCAGCGCATACGTAACTGCCATGCTGAACTTGCGCTCAGGCACTGGCTGGAATGTCGATTGGCCTAATGCCCACTCGCTGTCAGCAAATTCTACTTGCATCGGCATGGCCAGCGACGGCTGTACATTGCCGTCAGGATCAACAAAGTATGGATTCCAAAATCCACCACGGTCAGACAAAAAATGAAGTAAGCTATCCTCGTCAAATCGTGGCTGGTAGATGCTCTCAGCATCATCAGCCAACATGCCAGCAACCTCGATAAGGTTCACTGAACATGGAATCCCATCAGAGTCCAGAAGTAAAGTTCCGCGATGCAGTGTGGTTCTATCCCAATTCATATATGGCTGGGACCATGAAAAAAACGCAATCTCGTCGTTGACAGGATTGAGCACTGGCGATGATACAAAATCAGCGTCAGAGAACAGTACGACATCCATTGGATATTGAGGCAAATCAGAAGCTTTAATTTTTTCAAATTCGGTGATTAGCGGTATTGCAACCAACTTATAAGTTGTGCCAAGGTCTTTCTTTCGGCGATCTTCGCAGACACAAACCGCAAACTTCTTCGACCGATTTATAGAAAACGAAGCGTAATATAGCTCTTCCTCTTGCTCACCAATTCGCTTAGGTTCCAGCTTAATGCTGTTTGTATCCAAGATGTAGACACCTTGGTCAACCCAATTCACAAATATCACCAGCCCATCATACACGGAATATGCGCTGCCACCATATCCATTTACTGCCGAGCGAACGTCCCACTTTGCCTCAGAAGTCAATACTCGCAAGGTCTTTTCTGAGTAATCATCAACGTCCTTGCTAAGCAACACTACCCGTCCACCTTCTGATGGTCGAGACTCGAGCCAGTAGACACGCGTCGGGTTTGCTGGATCTACACGTGCCATGCTCACACTACTCGACGCTGATGCAACCACCTCTGCAGTAAATGGGCTTTCCCAGCACCCGTATGGCGCTGCCTGTTTCGTTAACGCTGACATTGCTGATGCGATTAGGTAGGTTGAAAACAATATTTAATCACAAAGTACAATATTATGTTGAATATTCATAGAAGGATTATTATATAGTTTAAAATTTTTAATGAAGCTAGGAGAAACGTAAATCAAAAATACACCAAGATTCAATGCTTTTCTTCCTTGTATTGCAGTAACAAACATGTCTCCCTCCCCTTATCCTAGCAATCATAGCACAATGAAAGTGGCAGCGACGTTCTAACGCCATTCCAAAGGGGATTTTAAGTGATTTGGCCGCGTAGACATGTAGGAATAAGCCGACCTTGAGCTTGGTCAATAAAAAAAAGAAAGAAAAAACTGATCAGAGCAATTGATGGTTATCAGGTTGATTGTTCTGTAAACGCCCGAAAGAACACCTATAAAAGATCCAGCTTAGCGAGTATATCAACTTGAACATTCTCCTAAAAGTAAAAACTTGTTTATTTTATCTTCTTGCAAAAGTAATATGCTTTTGCAACTGCAGCAAATCCAACCACATCTACATGAATTATTATTAATTAGCAAGAGAGGCTATATATTAGCTATGGTGATATATTAACTCTATGGTTAAAATTCTACAGGATTTCCTCATCTTCCTTATACTCATTATTGCTGATTATTATTTTTAATATCTCGTTGAGGGGTTTTTAGTCCTGGGCCATGGTAAATTATTGTATATTCCACCAACCTTTATACTAGTAGCAAACATCAGTTGTGGTACATATGGAATTCCTATTGCACCCACCTGTTGATGAACTTTATCTTCGCAAACACTTTCCTTGTGCCAATAAATCTTTACAACCAAGCAATCACTATGCCTTAATAACATTTCAGTTCTATAGTAATAAAACCGCGCATAGAATAGCCATGAATGTGTACCATGAACACAGCTTCGATGACCACCGAATACACTTCCACCTTCTATGCCCATGATTGAGTCAGGAAACTCTACAGATAATCTGTCAATAGTAGCACAATTATCTTCTAAAACTAGATTGACTAAATCAATGTTGTTGTAGATGCCACTGGGCTGTGAAATCAAATATCCATAGCCAGAGGGCATGTCCATACACAGCAGCATTATAAAGTGAATAACATTATGTACATCTAACATCAGTGCAGAATCAGTCGCCTGCAGCAATTTTCCAACATAGCTCTAGTAAACCTGACTGTATGTGCTAACATAGATGCACAACTCTCCCTGTCCTGATATTCCTAGCCCAAGTACAAATGACCGCGGTTGATCTTTGGCCATGTCGATGAAATCTTTTAGTAACTGGCCACGCATGATCAGATCAATTTTATTATGTTTATCGCCTTTAATCTTGACTGCAATCACGACTCTTCTCCAATCCTTGTTGTCAATACCTGCAGCACTCTCCATAAACACACCGTCAGGCTTTCGGCCAGACTCCATAGGATCGCGGTGGTTATCGCACCAGAAAAGCTGTTGCAAAATATCATACTCATCTAGTTGATCCTCGATCGCCACGACCAGCACATTAAACACAAACTGATAATATGCCTCCGAGCCTTCCTCCCGCACGCTTTTAGTCATTGCTGCTCTATAGTTCGTTTGAATCGCTTTATAATATTTTTCATCTATAAAACGTTCGTGCTGACTCTTCCACCCAGTATACAACTCGGATGATATGTTAATGATCAGCTTTTGACTCTGGTCTTTGTGGCAAAATAACTCAATATTATTTGCAAAAAGTTGTTAGTAGAAAATTGATTTTGCAATAGAGTCATAAACAGGGAAAGATGAAGAAAGAAGTGTTTTCTTTGGGCTAAAACATTTTGAAATATACTTTGTTTACATTGTGATCAATATGCTGAATTTTAATTACCCTTAAATTTTGATTCATGTGTATTCTTGGGTGACGACATAATCCGCAGCCACTGCGATCACTCCATAAGCTTTTAGGAGAGGAGGGGCAGCCACAGATAGCGCATTCAGCCAAGATGAGCTATCAAGAAAAAGTAAAGCAAATCACATTTTCTTTCTAAACTTTTTCTCCTGGTGCTTCCAGAACTTTTTATTTAATATCAGTTTGCAGAATGACAACTGAATATGCGATAGAAACCACAGACCAAGCGTTGGAGACTACAGATCAAACAACAGAGCTTGCAGAGCAGTTGGCAGGTCTTACAAACAAGGATGCATTAGCAGAGGTAGGCAGGCTTCTTGAGGAGCATAGTGAGGAAACGATATTTAAAGTAGTGGGGAAGGATCTGGACATCTTACAACAGCAAGACGGCGAGGCAGCAGGAGTAGGAATAGTGACAACATTAGTGTTTCGCGGGGCACAGTGGTTGAATGAGCATGGGCAAGCGGCGCAAGGCGGTGCAGCGCTGCGGGGAGCAGTGCTTGCGTGCGTGGAGCGAATCTGCGAGGACGGCGATGCAGACACGAAGAGGTGGAACGCAGTAGGCGACCGCCTGGTAGAAGCGGTTGCACAGCTAGACGGGCGGACGATAATCGACGCGGCGTTCCAAATTTTGGCAGAGTTGCGGGCAAGCGGGACAATGGCGCGAGCATTTGAAAACTTTTTGCCGCTGGCGGTGGAAGCGATGGGTGCGGTAGGCGCGGTTGAGCTGACAGCGGGGGCGGCCGATTCAGCCAGTGTGGTGCGCACAGGTGAAGGGCTGCGAGCATACTGGATTGATGCTGCGTGCGCGTGTAGGTGGGAGCCGGCGGCAGCGGTGCGTATCAGCGTGGTATTGGGCGAAGCATGCGGTATACAGACTGCGGTTGTAGCGCGGCGAGTGCAGCAACAGTTACAGTACGTGGCGGTAAAAGACCAAGCGACACTGGCAGGGCAGCTGCTGCGGTTGGCGCGCGGCGGAGCAGCACAGCAGCGCGAGATCGCGGGCGGTGTGCTGCGGTTTTTTGACAAACGGGCAGATGAAGGCCCAGCAGGCGCAGCGCAGCAGCAGCTGGCGGCGGCGGTGCGGCGTGACGCAGGGCTAGGCGACGCGCTAGTTGCGCACGGGCGCGCACTGGCGGCAGACGCAGGCGAGTTTACGCTGGGAAGTCTGCTGGCGCTAGCGCGCGTACCGCGCTTCGGTGAGGCGCTGGGACTGGTACGCACGCACGTGGCGCGGGCGGCGGACGACGAGCAGCGGTTGGCAGCGGCGCCGTGGGTGCGCGGACATGTGCCCGCTGGACGTGGTATAGCGGCACAGCTGGATTCAATTGTGCAGCGTGCGGCATGCGGGTGGGAGCAAGCAGCCCAGGCACTGGTGCAGACCGCTGTGGTTGCGCTAACCGACACGCGACAACCAGCAGCGCAGCGTGTGGCACTTGACACTCTACGCGCCGCGTTTGCGCAACACTCGTTTGTGCGCGGTGAGATCGTGGCGCAGATTGCTGGGCGTGCGGCAGCAGACACGGACGCGGACACAGACGGGGAGCCGTTTCTAAAACTGCTAAAATTGCTGTCGGCCGATGACCCGGAGGCACTGCGACCGCACACAGCGCGGCTAGTCGATGCGCTGGAGACAGCCGGCGCTCTAGCTGCACGGTGTGTGGCATCAGCTGCGGCAGCGGCAGGTGGAGCGCGTGCGCCGCTTTTGTTAGTGCTGCGCAAGCGACTTTTTGCACAGGCAGTCGAGTCGCGGTTAGCAGCTCTTGCGGGGCTAGCGGCTGTTGCACGTGCGGCAGCGACGGCGCTGGCGGCGGGCGATGGTGGCGCGCGTACAGGGCTGCTGGAGGCAGTTGGGCTGCTGCGGCGTGGCATGACGCAGCAAGCAGAGGTGCGCACCGCGGCATACGGGCACATTGCTCAGCTGCTGATGTTGCCAAACACTTCGCGAGCGCTGGGCGTGGCAGTAGGTGGCGTTCTGCGTGCCGAGCTGGCACGGGTGCTACCGTCAGGTACAGCAATGGGTGCGGCACTGGAACGCTGTCTGCTACCCGGTTTGGACCGCGTAGCTGTACCACTGGCTGAACTGCTGCGCTGTATATCACGGCTTGTGGCAGCAGGTGGGGCCGAACCGCAGCTGGCAACGCGCTGGGCCGACGTGCGAGCGCAGATGGCACGCTTGCAGCCGGATGACATTGTGCCGGACGCTCCCGAGCTGCGCCGAAGAGCCGCGCTGCGTGTAGCAGCCGAGTGTGCCGATGTTGCTGCCGAGCACGCGCTGGACGCTGGCGACGCAGAACAGGCAGCCACACTTTTAGCCGCGTTTGGCCGCCTTGTGGCCGCTGATGACGTATCACAGATGACGCTGGATAGCGCCATGGACGCGTTGGCGCTGGCGTTGCCCGATGCGGCGCGGCTGCGAGCAGGGCACGCACTGGGTACGGCAGGGTTTGCCGCTGCTGTACAAGCTGCTGCGCCGTGGGCTTCTGACGCAGCAGCCGTACGCCACGTATTGGGCGCGGCTGTTGCGCGCGTCAACGCGGGCAGCGCTGCTACAGCACAGGTGCTACGGCTGGCGTATGTAGTGCTCAGCGGTGCCATTATGCACATGGCCGACTCCGATCCGCCGCAGCTACTTGCGCGCCCTGCACGTGGCCGCGGCGTTGCTCAGCTTTGCGCCGATGCGTTGGCTGCTTGTACTGCTGCGCTGTCGCCTGAATTGCTCCCACTGCTTCCTGTGGCTGCACTGCGCCCACGCCCAGCACTGTTTGCTGAACCGCTGGAGCCGCCCGTCGAGACGCCAGCGGAGTTAGCTGCCTGCGCCACAGAGCTGCTGTCCATACTGCGCCGCGCTGCCGACGCACTGCTTGCGCGCCGCCCGGCTGGCATGCGCGAAGCTGCTAGTCTGTTGGCCGCTGCGCGCGATGTGGCTGCTGCACTGCCTGCTGATGCATCTGCCGGTGAGGATATGCGTCGGAGTGCGGACGTTGTCGCCGCGTGGGCGTCTACGCTGCCGGCAGCAGATGTTCCGCCGGATGCTGCACTTTTGCGTAACGCTGTTGCGCTAACTGCTGCATGCCAGCCGCTATTGCCGCCACTTGTTGCTCCAGCACCACCTCTTTCGGAGTTGCGTCCCCCACCGCCGCCGTCGCCCGACGCCGACCGCAGCGAGTTTGCACCAATGCGACGTGTAGTACTAACGCTATGTCGTGCTGCGCGATTGCTGCCTGGTGCACTGAGTGATGACGAAGACAGTCAAAATGACGACGACGATGTGGCTTCTATGCGGGGGTTGACGCCACGTACTGTTCCTGCTGTTGCGGCGGCCATTGCTCTGTGGCTGCGGCATGATCTGCGCCAGGCCGAGTGGGCGGCTACGCAGTTGCGGCGCCTAGTGCCTCCGGAGCTGGAGCTGCGCGGCCCCGACGATGATTTGCTTTTTAGCATTGGACTTGAGCGCCGTGTTTGCGCGCGCCTGGCTGCACTGGCCGAACTGATACTTTTGCCGTTGCTTGCCTGCACGCAACTGCCACCAGTTGCCTCCGATCATGTGTTGCGTGCCGTTCTTGACCTCCACCGTGCGCTGGCCGGACTTACTCGCGCCAAGCTGGCTTACTCTGCTTTGCCAGTGACTGAAGCTTTTACGCAGTTGCTTTCACTGGTATGTACTCGTTTAAACACACACGTTTACGCTGTGCTTGTCGATAAATACGGCTGTTTACCACAGCAGCAGCATTCTCTGTCATCGCAGTCCAAGGCAGCTGCAAAGGATAAGAACATTGCGGGCAAAAAAGCAGCCACTACTAAATCGTCAAAATCTGCTCGTAGCAGAGTTATGCGTAACTCTTCTATTGTCTCGTCGCTCGTTTACCAGATTGAGCTTACTGAGAAATACGTTGTGCAGCTAGGCGCCAAGCTTAAAACTCCCCTTGCTCACTACCTCAAACGTAGCACTGCCCGGGATTTCCGCATTGAAGTTGCTGCAGTCCCCGATCACCTTCCCTATGAGGAACATGTGGCTGAACTAGACTCACCATCACACGACCCTGAAGGTTTTTCTGACGGTGTCGAAGCTGCTGACGATGTTCTTGTAAGTGAAGACAATGGAGACCCAAATGACTCCGGGGTTGGACATCTAGATCTGCCTGATCCCGACGATTCAGACAATAATCCCAACATCTCTGACAATAATGACGAGTCTCCTGCATCTAAACGCCTTCGTCAACTATAAAACAACAATTTTAAATACCACTATTTTTATAATCTTTCCTGGTTTAAAGGCTAACATAAAAAACATATCATAAAGAAGCTTATGCTCCACCAATCAGCATCTGGTCAACAATCCTGCTAATAAACTCTTTTTTAGCGGAGAGGTCAACGCCAAACTCTTGTGTTAACTGTGCGCGGATAACTTTCTTTGTGGTTGTGCTCAAGTCTGCGTTGACCAGAATGCGTCGAATTGCATCAATGATCTGTTCGTCCGAAGGAAGCCCAGTCATTGGAGCCTGTTGCATGCCCATCATCGGTGTTGTTCTGCCACTATTACTGGTTAGCTCCTGCATCGGCACATACATTGATTGTTGCTGTTGATGGCTCATGTGTGATATTGGCCGCATATCGGGCGTCATTGCTCCGCCATACATTGTGGTTGGTGGCATCCATCCGCCAACAGCTTCCATATAAGAATTCTGCTGGGTCCCGCTATGAACTGACCCACTGGCATGAGGCGACCCGCCGCCGTAAGATATTCCACCGCTTTGACTACCGTCCATCTGCAGCTGAGGATTGTACATAGCCGTCGACAACCGTGGATCAACTCCACCACCAAGAACCGGCGTCACTGCTCCTGAACTAGTGGACGAGTGGCGAATAGGAGGCCCATCATAAAGACTGGTAGTTCCTGCCATACCATGCTGCTGTTGCATTGTCTGCGGATTGTACATTGCAACGGACAACCGCGGATCCATCACCGCTCCCTGTTGTTGATAAGAATGTGGCGGTACTGGCGAGCCATACATAGAGTGTGTGTTGCCTACCATGCCCATTTGGTTAAAGGCCATGGCGCTATCAGCACGACTAAATTGTGCACCTGACTGACTGCTGTATAACGACAGACGATCATCTTCTTTGGTAGTCGATCCAGCATTAGGATTCATATTGGGCGGAGGAGCACTGAGTACGCCAGCTGTAGCCAATTCCTTTTCATACTCCAACCAGCGACGCTGGGGAATAGATTCAGGATCAAATTCCTTGTCATCTTCCACAATAATCTTGCGCTTGCCATCGTCCACAACCACACGGGTGTTTCCCCATGAAAAATCGTCCATATGCCAGAACGAATACACCGGAAGGATAAACGACCACAATGGATATGCCAGAAGATAAATAAGCATCCAACCAATGTGTTGCCACTCGCGTCGCAACAGGAAAATAATAACTTGCACGCCATAAATGCATCCGATCAGAATCAGCGAAATATATCCAACATCTGCAATATTTCGTACTGCCGCGTATATCAGGTAAGCAAAGTAGATCAGCGTGCAGGGCATTGTCAGTGTTCCGAACAAGTCCAGGAATACCACAAACCGCATTGAGAAACAGCAGAACCCACACATGTCTGATAAAAACATCAGCTCTGCCAGATTGTGTACCGTCGAATTAATCCACCGTCTCCTCTGCGACATTAACACAGTCCATTTCTCTGGCGCTACTGTACGACATTTGGCGTCATGAATAAACTTGAGCTTGAATCGCGGGAAATGTTTCATCATTAGCGTCGTCAGATACCGATCCTCTCCCAGAGACAGTAGATTCTTCTTGTGAAGTGTGTCCACGTGTAGCTCCGAGTACGCCTCTAACACGGATTTGGCTATTAGTAGCGGCTTGCCATCTGGGGTACGGAGTCGGAACATACTGAAACATCCAGGCAGACAAGTCACTGACCCAAACAGTGATTCAAATGCCTTGGCCATGTGATGTGAGATAAAGTATTCGTACACTTGAATCATCGTCGTCCATGATTTGCTTTCGTTGCCCAGCATTGTTTCGCCACAGATTCCCGCAATACGCCGGTCGCCTGTGCACGCCGATACCAGTCGAGACAGCGAGTCAGGCATTACTTCTGTATCCGCATCCACCTGGAGTAGATACTCGTAATTGCGTGGCGGAACTCCAATTATATGGCGCATCTGGTGATAAATCTCGAGCTCCAGCGGCGTCATTGGCAGATTAAAGTGCACCTTGTTGAAGAAAGACATTAGCAGTATCTGCGAGTCTCGTTTGCCGCGGTTGCCCGACCGATTGGCCTCCTCGGGTGTGCCTACTTTGGCCACCACCATGAACGGCACCACATGACCTTCAAACTCGTATAAGCCAGAGTAGACCTTGCCAATGTTGTGCCGCCGCGAGCCCTCTGCTATAGCCAAATAATCGCGTCCCGGCGGGTCATATTCGGGATCCACGCCCAAAAAGTCCAGCACAATCCGCGGCGTCGACTTTTCGTTCCCCGACCCAACAATGTTGCCGTCACAGATAATGAAAATTAGCTTGTGTTTGTCGACGTACTCCAGTCCAGCTAAAGAGTTAATAGTCTTCTCTATGCTCTCATCATCCTCCGTATAACAGGGTACTTGGCACACCACAAACTTCTCCGGGGGCGACGGCCGCGACTTATTGCCAAACTGCAACGCAGTTAGGAACTTTACCAGCACCACAAGCATTAGCACGCAAGCAAAAGCAACCAACATATAGTTTGTAAACAAACACCGCACGCTCTGTCTGTCGTCCACTTTGCCCACGTAAAACAGGCGTTTCATGCAATCGTAGTTCTGCTGTTTGGTCTTTGCATCCCAGTTCAGCCCCATCCAATCATCGGTAATATCTGCAGTTCCGTAACCGCCACGATTCAAAAGCTCTTCAAAACGACTATCCAAGATATTGTAAGTATCGTTAGTATTCCCAGCGTATTGAATAGCGTCAATATACGGTTGCATGTAGAACACCTCCTTGTCTATGACAAGCCATTGCATCGACACATCCTTGTACATGGTGTTAAGCCAGTCCATCTTCCATACTATTCCGCCCTTGTAGAACTTTTCCATGGTAGGCAAAAAGTGCTTCCAGTAGAAATTGCGGTTCTTGAGCTCGCTAGATGTCGGATCAGTCTGTGGATGGTGCTTAAAGTATGTGGCTGCCAACGGATCCACATTGCTAGAAGCACCCTGCACAGGAAATTGTATCAGATAGTTCGGATCATCGCTTGCACTAACAAGATCTGGACATGCAGCACGTGCTGTGATTGGGAAAGAAGCATTAGTATCTTGACCGGCAAAGTCCGAGAGCTGATCAGGACGTGCACGATTGCGGGAGTCGCCGTGGCCAGTCTGTTTGATAAAGTCAGTAATATCGTAGACATTGCCGCGCGTGGCCATGTAGGACTTTTTGGGGGTATCCATTCCAGCGACGTCGTCCATCGTCCAAACGTTTTCCTTGGGACACAGAATCAACCCCAGTCCGATAATAATGAACAGGAGCACAAACCACAGGAACAGGATGATCGAGCAGATTGCTACTTTCTCGCGCCAGGCCATGCGCACATCTGGTCTCTTCATACGACCGCACATTGTCAACAGTCGCGAAGGCATCCAGAAGGTTGTCCCCCAGGTAAAGTACACCCACATCTTGCGCTGACGAGTGATTTCAACATTCTCAATGTGCTCGTGTGTGCCCTTTTCCACATTTCCCTCACCACCAGTGCCTCCTGCTGCATCCTGTTGGTTGGCCTGAACTGCCACCAACTTCTCGCCTTCGCCATCTGTGATCCGCCGTCCGGAAACTGCCTCTTTCAGCGTGCCAAACATTGAACCGCGTTGGCGCGCACCACCTTCCTTTCCCCCACCTTGCTCTTCAAACCCCACTCCACGCGCAAACGCCATTCCGCTGCCACTAGGCGAGTGTGGCTGCTGTTGCTGACCCGCACCTGTATCGTTCATTGACGTGGGTACCGAGTTAGTGCCGTTCAGTTGTAAGTACTGCTGGTCGTGTCGGTTGTTCATGCTCGACTTTGGCTAGACAAATAACCCCCTTTTTGCCTATTACATAAGAGAGTAGTTTTTGTGTAGAATAGATAATTAGTATTAAAAGGATTATAACTAGTATATATGATTTAAAAGAATTACGCACAATAAAAAAAAAGTAGGAGAGGTGGCAGGCTTTACAATAATTAAACAAGACATATTGACAGCGTTTATCCTTCAAAGTACTTCGCTTCTTTTCTCACATTTTAACAACTATTCTGACTCTGAAAGTGGAGTTTTGAAGAGAGTTCTCTCTGCATGTGTGATGCGATTTCGACGCACTAGAGTGGTTCAAAAATCACATCATCTGTATAAATGCAAAGAGGTGGGGAAAAGGGAAAAAAGGCCGCAAAATGCAACAAAAAAATAACACTGCGAAAGAAACCACGTTCTCTCTAATATCCAAATAAACAGTTTGAATGAAAGTGTTTTGAGAGGATATAAGGATACGCTAGTTGAGCCAATTCTTTTTATAAGAAAGAAAAGCCACTAAGGAACTGCCACGGTTAAATGAAACACAAAACAATGATATTGCCTCCAGCAGTTGTGTCCCCTTTCATGTTTGTTCTCATACTCTGAGCTTAATCGATAAAGTTAAGCGTGGCTTACCTTAACCCTCGATTGTTTTTTTTTCCAAAACCCTATCCGACCACAGCGCTCAGACCTTCTCTTCGCCCCTGTTCCTCGCCACGGGGATGGAAAAATATTGATAGAAGAATCAAAACCTATGAAGCACAAAAGGATGAGATTGTAATGCTTCTTATATGTGCAATATCAATCTCCTCCACTTTTACACTAAAAGAAAGGAAGGAACTGTTTAATGGTGTTCACGAACGGGACGAGAAATATAGTAGAGAAAAATAGATATAAAAAGAATGCAAAAAATTATCGCTAGAAGAAGCAAAAGTAAAAGGAAGATGGAAGCGGACAGTTTGTTGGCCGAAAGAAAACAAGTATCGACAACCCAAACGCAAAAAAAAAAAAAAAAAAGGTGCTCATGTCGCTCTTTTCCTGTGCCGAAAATAAAGAGAGGGGTTGGGCACTACAAGTGGATTTGCGCCCAATTGCTATTTTTGGACATGTCGCTTGATCGACTCATTGTATGCTCCCCCCCCCCACCTGGAGAATAATTGTTCCCTTTTCTTTTCGAAAAAAGTTGACCTTTAAATTATTATTTTCTCTCTAATTGAAATAGTGGGTTTGTGTCAGGAGAGTTGTTTGTTTACTTTGTAAATGGTTACGACGTTTACACATGGGTACCAGGGACATTGTCAATGTAGTTTTGTGTTGGTTTTTGCGCTGTAGACAGTGAAACAGAAAGCAACCATTCGCAAAACTGCCTTTATCATTAAGTATTGACGGCTGCGGCAACCAACAAAACTGATAGTTAACTCCAAGGAGCAGTTAGCAAGTGCAACATCCTATGAAGCATCAACGCATGCAGGTCTGGTCTGTAGCGGTTATTTCAAAAGAATACAATTGTTAGAGATTTTTTATACAGTTCTCGTCTTTATACACAACCACTAAATGGCACCTACATGCGTGAAATTACAACCTGCTCATCCACAGAACATTGTATCTGTCAAGCACAACCTTAATCATGTGAAATAATAACTTTACATACTCCTACTTTAATAGATATAGACAGCCCTTGATAATCTTTTTGGTTACAGTCTTTTATCAAGTATGAGAATATAAAAATAGCAACTTTATAAACCTAATGAAAATTTCAATCTCAGAAAGTAAACATATAAATAAACAAATAAATAAAAGACAGTCCTGGAGGTAACGTCAGTATTAAAATTTATTTAGATTAATAATATGCAAATATAAGTATAAAAATAATACTATGTGGTAAAATGGTTGATAAACTGAGCATATAACATTGTTTTTGGGTTTTACACTATATGAATTTAGATTGTATTGGAAAGAAGAAAAAAAGGTCAATTAATCATTGCAATTAGATAAAAGCCTATAAGAAAAATTATGAAGCAATAGAATACATGAAAGCCTTGAACTGAACCGAATCAGGAAAGGAACGCAAGAGATGGGGATTTATTATACACAAACATCTGTAGACTGCAAGTTAATTTGCTGAATCACTTGCACTAATTTATAATATAATCAACTAGATTCTATGCTAAATGTTTTTAGTTGTTCTACCCTTGTCTGGTAATGCGTAAAGTGTTAGTTTTTTTTTTTTTTTTCTCCGAAAATTACATTAACGGCAAACGTGGCAGTTGTAAATTGGACAAGATAAGCCGAGAGTGACAAGTGAAATCCTCTTCTTGGTCGCTTGACAGTGGCCATAGATAAACATGCCGCCATTTGCATTCAGATATATTCTATCGTTAGTGCGCTAGCTACATGCTAGGAAAATTAAAGTTCTGCGCTACCTGCATACAATGCTTGCAAATTTCTATTGCTAGTAAGCTGATTCTCCTACTTTTCCTGACGCTGGTTCTGCCTCCGAGCTAAAGAAAAAGGGGAGGCTGTATCACGCGTTTTAATGAGAGACTATTTCACTCCTCCCCCTCCAGTCTCTTTTATTTTTATTTTGACATACTACCTTATTCTACAATTCTTTATCGCATCTCTCAACGCTTTCTTTATATTAAAGTTTTATACTTTTTGATTGAGAATGCCTGCTGAGAGATATGGCGCTACAGCCATTTTGCCAGAGGAAAATACCGGCAGCATTGAAAGTATCAATGGAAAATTGACGCTTAATGAGGAAGAAAGTGCTAATCTCAAATCTTATGTGCGAAAATGTGATTTCAGACTTTTTCTATATCTGTGCATCGGATATGCTGCGGATTCTCTAAACAAGATGTCTCTGGCAAACGCCAAGATCGCTGGTCTGACAGATGATCTACATATGAAGGGCTCAGAGATTAATACAGCATTAGCCGTATACTACTTGGGAAGTTTTCTGACTCAGTTACCTTCAAACCTGGTGTTAAAAAAAGTCCGACCATCTTACTGGCTCAGTGGTACTATGATATGTTGGTCTGCTGTAACCATGAGTACAGCCAGTGTTAAAACAGGTCCCCAACTAATTGCTTGTCGTTTTCTGTTTGGTGCCGTACAAGCTGGGTATCTCACTGGCAGTCTGTATTTTATATCCTTTTGGTATCCGCGCAATCGAGTAAGACGACGCATGGGATTTTTCTTTGCTAGTTCAGGAATTGGTGGCATTATAGTTGGCCCATTGTGCTCTGGTTTAACCTCAGCCAACGTGGGAAATTTGCTACCCTGGCAAAATATCTTTCTATTTATTGGACTTATTAGCGGTGTGTGGGGGTTGTTAGGACTATTTGTGTTGGAGGATTATCCCGATACAGCTTCGTTTCTTAAGGATGGCGAGAGAGCAGTAATTCGACGCATAATGGAGCATCAGAACACAGTGGCCAGTACTGGACGAATCAGTATGCACCAGGTTAAGCTGTCCGTTAGTGACTATAAGATTTGGCTATGGACTATTATTGATTTCTGTGCCAATGCAGCAACACAGGTAAACGGTATGTTTGGACCAACTATTATTGCCAGCCAAGGATACTCTTCACAAGTATCACAAGCACTGACAGCACTGACAAACTTAATGGCATTTTCAGGCATGGCATCAATTGCGTATATTGCTAAAATGGTGCGTGGTTCATCTAATGCCATTGCGCTATCCACCCTAGTAACCATCACTGGTTTTATTTTGGCGTTGGCATCTCCAAATAATACAGGCCGAATGGTGGCACTGTTTATATTTAGTTTTGCGTCGCCGCAACCAGCTGCTCATGGCCCTGCTTGGGAAATGGCTAATCAACAAGGTGATACAAAACCAGCTATGGCTGCTGCACTAACCTCAGCATTTGGAGGATTGGGTCCTTTAGCAACTGCATTTGTTTATCGTGATCAAGATGAACCGCGTTTTGCACTTGGACATGCTGTTTGCTTGGGAATGACCATTCTATGTCTATTAACGACGTTATTCCTCCGTATAGTACTAGAAAGAGAAAATAGACGTCGTGATAACTCTCCTGTTGATTTGTCAGAATTATCAAAGGAACAGATCAAGGATTTGGCTGATAATCACCCTGCTTTTAGATATAGCATATAGCTTTCGCGTTTAATTCTTAAAAATGTCGATATAATCTTGCTTAGTATTTAAAATCACAAGAAACAACGTTTATGAGAAAAAAAGTGTATTTAGATGATATTTGCTTGCTCAGAATTGTCAACGTTCATAATACCTATACTATGGAGTTCGTTTTCTCTAATTGCCATAGAATAGTAAGTTTTTTCAATTTTCTCCAAACTACTGTTAAGCACTGGTAGCTTTTTTCCCAACTCTTTAATATGGCAACTGCATAAAACCAAACTAATACCTTCCTTCAGTAGTCTTAGAAACTCTAGACTTCTTTTGACTGCATCATGATCCCCCTTGCCAATAGCATTAATGCAGTAGCGGTTAACTTCACCAGGAAGATCGCTAATGCCCAAAAGATAATCCTCATTAGTCACAGTCACCAATGGCTGACCATCTATCGATAAACGCTCCAGTACCTGATCCATAGTAATCAAATTGTTGTGCTGAAGGAAATGCCATAGTCCAATTGCTTCAATATACTCTTGAATGCCTGCAGTCGCCTGTCTATTATATCTGCAAGCATCAGAGCCTTGAAGTTCTTTAGACAATTTTCTAAACAATTCCAGCACTTGTGCATGTTTGGTTTCAGCATCCTTAAACACTTTCTCTGGGGAATCTTGTGTAATGCGCAATAGCGCAAATACAATCTTTTTGCTGAGTGCAGTAATATCTCGCGTACACTTTATTATGCGCTCGCGTTGATCATAGTGCACATCAAGTGTGTCTCTATATTTTGAGAATGTTGTAATAATCTCTTTTTTGTTGGCACTCATAGACGAAATATCTTCCATGTTGACATTTTGTTTGCTCTGCGATTGTCCTGATGTACTAGCGTTGTTTAGACGTGGTCTGGAGGGTTTTGAATCCGCTGCATCGCTCGTCCTTCTCTTCCCAGAATTGTTATCCATTTCCATAGCCGAATATATTTAATTAAAAAAGTAATGCAACACAATGCCAAACAAATTTGGAAAAAAACCAAGGAGTACTACTCTAAAGAAACCCTAGATTTTTAATTCATACTCTTCGTATAACTAAAGGTGTATATGGGTAAAAGGCAGCTGCTTTGTGATCGGCAAATCACGCAAAAATAAACAATGGATCATGGTGCTTTCCACCATCAGTGGGGAAGAAAAAAATCCCCACATTGTTTACCCTTCTCAGGTTATTTTCACCGCTATTTTGTTGTTATATTATTCTTTTTTTTTTTTTATCTAAATCCTGCGCTTAAATCTTCGTGTAAATGACAAGCAGTGGTCATAAAATTAAGGTTGTCTGTCGTGTCCGACCGTTTCTCAAGACTGAAAAAACCGATGATGCGGTTGTAGCAGAAAGCAACAATGTGTTGCGAGTGACAAATCCGCGCGATTCAAGTAAGGATGTGAAGTTTCAGTACGTATGCTTTTACAGCTGGCCTGCTTTAAGTAAAATTTATTCCATGTAGCAAAATGGTATCTGAAATGCATATACTAACAGAAAAAAAAGCATATAATCATTATTCCATACTTTTAGATTCGACGCCTGCTATGGCCCAGCTATTGGCCAAGAGCCCATTTATAAAAACGATGTTCGGCCACTGGTAGAAACAATATTCAATGGCATGTCTGCAACAGTGTTTTGCTATGGCGTGACAGGAGCTGGTAAAACACATACCATTCAGGGATCCGATACTGAGCCTGGTATTATTCCTCGGGCACTTGAGCACATATTTATGCATCAGGAGCGCGATGCTTTTGACTATGACATTCGGATCAGTTACTTTGAGATTTACAAAGAGGCAGTGTTTGACTTACTCAAGTCGCGCGATTCTTCGACAACTGGATTACCGATCCGCGAAGATGCAAACCGACGGATCTTTGTGGCAGGTTTATCGAAAAAGCAAGTGACTTCCTTTGAGCAATTCGATAGTTTATACCAAAAGGCCTGCCGCAATCGAAGGACAGCCAGCACAAAGCTTAACAACCACTCTTCGCGATCGCACGCTATTCTAACTGTACAAGTTCAATGGAAAGACGACATCAGTGAAGGCAAAGTCTGGAATGGAAGGTTACATCTTATTGATTTGGCCGGCAGTGAGGATAACCGCCGGACAGAGAATGGCCGCGACAGAATGGCCGAAAGCAGCGCCATAAACCGAAGTCTCTTTGTTCTTGGTCAAGTGGTTGAAGCCCTGAATATAGGGGCAGCACGTATTCCTTACAGAGATTCAAAGATGACACGAATTCTACAAGACTCACTGGGCGGTGACAGTCTAGGCATGATGATTGTCAATGTATCTCCTGGAGAGGCTTTCTTGCAGGATACGCATAACACATTGAGTTTTGCTACAAAGTCTCGCGAGGTTGTCAATAAACCTGTGGCTCATGAGGTTGTTGAGCAAAGATGGACTGTGGTTGATCGTTTGCAGCACCATCGCGGTGCCGGTGCACATTCTCGCTCAACTATTGTTACAGCGGCTGCAAACGGCTCAATGGGGTTCAAACGCAGGCGCTCAGATGAGCCAGCTATTTTTGAAAGCGAAACATCGCCGACATCAGCTTACAATGGGAACCATGCTACGGGGGCACTGCGAAAGCTGAAGACAACGGTAGGACCACAAGGTCGTCATTCGGATACTGGAGTTACAGGATCCAAACCTTCTACAATAACTGGAAATGTGCCAATGCGTAGATCGGCATCTTCAGCACCGTTACCGCGTCAGGCAGATTTAGTACAAAAGGTGGTTAGAGCCAGAGTTCAGGATTTGGAGGAGCGTACTGAATCAACGAGCAATGAGATTATGGAGCGAGTAATGCGAATTGAAAAGCAACTCAGCAACAATAGGCTTGATAGCGACGTGGTATTTGATCTGTTTTCACCTGCGACTAAGCTTAAGACCAGTCGTGGTTGGCTTAAATACGCACGCGAGCTCGAACAAAAGGGTGATATTGAAAAGGCACTTGCTCACTATCAAGAGGCACTAAAATACGCACCAGAGCTAAATAAGCTTGAAACACATATTAGCAAACTTCAAGCTAAACTTCGGAAGCAAAAGCGTCGTGATTCTATAAAGTCTCATGGTGCAGCAAATGTTCGTGTCAGTGATCAAAAACCAGAGCAGATGTTGACTACTATAAAAGGCGAAAATGACGAAAGTGATGGCGAGGAAGATGTCGGTCCACTATGGATGGTTGATGGTCTGGCCGAGTCACCAAATGCTGAAAAGGCAAAGCGACGCGGTTTGGTAAAGTCATCAGTTGTGGAAACCAAAGCGGCTATCCCTGCACAAAAGTCATTGGAATTTACAGATTCCGCAATCGGCGGTAGTCGTCCACAAGCTAAGCGGCGACGAGTGCTGGGAAATTGCAACGGTGGAAAGTTTGTTGACACTAAGAAACGCATAGATGCTACCGAAGGTTCTGTTCATGATCATCGGATTAGTTTTGGTGGCAACCAGACAAATCCATTTATACTCAGCGGTAACGATTTTACCTCTGACTTGGATCGACGACTGGATGAGCGTAAGAAGGGATTATTATTGACAAAAAAATTGATGGCAAAAAGTACAGTTGCTGCTCGACTACGACAAACTCTAGTAGAACCACCAACACCCGATGACCGCAACGACAAAGACTTTGTAATGCCAAGTGATCATATTTCCAGTGCAGAATCCGATATTGAGGTGGATTTGTCAAAGCGTCGTGTTAAGAAACCAATTAAGCGTAGCGGTCGTATTCCAGGTTCATTAGGAGTACGTGATATTGTCGAGCGTCGTTTACAGACAGAAGGTGAAAAATCAAAGGAGAATGATATGGAATCTGGTATTATAGAAAAACCTATCAAGTCTAAAAGAACCTCGACTACTACAACAAGTCCTGAGGAAAAGCTACAGTTTGACAAGTATAATGACATTAGCATTGCTAGTGCATTACAAATGATCAACTCTGCTGAATTGAAGAAGATTATGAAACTTCAAGGGATTGGCAAACGTCGTGCAGAACAAATTCAAGAATCTGTCAAACTACATGGCCCATTAAAACATGTATCTGAATTACAATCTCGTCTTTGTTTTAAAAACAAAGTTATAATGGGCATTTTGTCAACATTCGCATAGCCTTTTTTTTTGTTAGTAGCGGCCTTTTTTGTACCTGTATCTTTACTTTTTGCTTTTATTTTTGAAGATTGGAATATGTTGAAAATTTTGCTATGGTTATTGATAAGTGTATAGTTATTGAACGTATAACTAGCAATCTTAATTAATCTGGAGTCATTAAACAAAACCACCGTTATTTTAAAACACAAATAGTAATAATTTTAAAATCAAGTGGCACATCAGCCTTGTTAGATGAAATGTTTTTTTTATCAATATTTTCTTTGATCCCTATTACTTCATTTATTGAGATCGCAATAAAGGTGCTATTCTAAAAGTGTAACACACCTCTTTTCAGCTTATTTAAGAAAACTCTAGGATGTCTCTAATGTAAAAATATTGTATTCCCAACTAGTTTACTATGGCGGACCATCAAGTGACAAATAAAAAGAAGCAGGCAATCCCTAGTACAATTTTTATAACAAAAATTATCTGGCATAATTCATGCCACATCACAAGCAAAAGTACACATTAATTCTCATAATTTTTTTCCGTTTGAGTGTGTCAAGCGCAACTAATTAGTGAGACTCCTCAACTATAGCATTTGATAAATGCTATGTGGCATTAGGGCACCACATAGCATATCAGAGACCATATAAATGTGGTCTCTGTGATAATATCAATTAAAAAAACAATAACTTATTTTTTAATTGTAGCAAAGTGTATATATGTTTGGATTATTTAAAAATAAAAAATATATAAAAAAAATGTGGACTAAGTTTCGAAAAAAGCATAATATATATTAAAGGCCGATAGATTTGAGAAAGGCGTCGTTATTTGGTTTACGACCAAGGAATTTCTCAAGACTTTCCATGGCATCGCGGCTACCTCCAGGGCGTAATATTTCGTTGCGATAATCCATGCCAGTCTTTGTATTGTTAATTCCTTCTTTCTGGAAACGAGTGGCAAACATGTCAGCGCTGAATGACTGACTCCAAAGATATCCATAATACTTTGAATCATATCTATTCATCAAATGACTAAAAGTAGCCACACCAAATGTACCAGTATTTCCACTACCAACCAAAGTAATATCACGTTCAAGTGAATTATAATGATCATTAACATCAACATTTCCATTAGAAATGCTATGAATGCTTAGATCATACAAGCCACGGAACACACGTAGAAGATTAGTCAATCCAGCATTATCGTTCTTTGTTGCAATAATCTTCTTGATCATGGAATCAGGAATAGGCTCTCCGGTTTTGTAGTGAGCTGATAGCTTGGATAAAACCTGAGGCTCCCATGCCCAATTTTCAAGCATCTTCGATGGTGTTTCGACAAAATCACGCTCAACGCGTGTTCCATGGAAACATGCCCACTTTGTAACTGCGCAGAGATTGTGGAATACATGACCGAGTTCATGCATAAGTGTTACAACATTGCTATGAGTTAAAAGCGCAGGCATCTTTGAAGTACGCTTGGCAAAATTGGCCATCATTGCTGTTACTGGATATTCACGAGTACCATCGTCATGCTCATAACCTGGACGAATTCTTGATACCCCAACTCTATTATATTTGCCCTCACGTGGATATAAATCCAAGTAAAAGTGTCCAACAAACTTGTCTTCGTTTGCTTCCCAGACCTCAAACATCTCAACGCTTGAATGCCAAACTGGTGCGTTTTCGATTTTTACAATTCTAAGGCTTAGCATATTCTGGTAAATATCGAATATCCCACGGAGAACATTTGCCAGCGGAAAATATTTTTTAATATCGTTCTCGCTAAGGTCATGCTTTTGTTCGTTTGCCAAGTTCATATAATAGCTTAAATCCCACTGAAAGAAGCCATCGTATGGCTTTCCAGTTTTTTTCATATCTGCTTTTTTCAAAGCTTCTAATTCGGAAAGATTGTCTATACCAATACGCACAAGTTTGTTGCGCAGGTCATTTTCCATTTTCAGTACAGTCAACGGTGTCTTGGCCATAAGAGGCTCCAATACAAATTCAGAGTGTGTCTTGTATTCCATCAGTTTAGCTTTCTCCTGACGTATTTTCACCGCATCCTGAAGCAACTGAATATTATCGGGACATCTGGTATTGTTCACGACAAAGAGTGTCTTTCTCGTGTTCTCTAGCTTGGCATATCTGAGCAACGGGTAGTAATCAGGATACTTTGTAGTAACAACATATTTTGTCACACCATCTACAACCTCTGTATTTCTTTCATCAAAGTAGTCGTCGGGCATGCCGTCCAGTTCTTCGCGAGTAAACAATGCAACACCGTTGCTATTATTGAGGTTACGCGAAAAAGCAACTTCTAGGTCAAATAACTGCCCCTTCAGTTTATGTAGCTGCTCGCGCTTTTCCTGTGGCAGCATCAAACCAAAGCGACGGTAGTTTAGAATCATCATCTCCACAAGACGTTTATCTTCCTGCGTTAATGCATCCATTTCTTTCTTATTATTGTATACTTTAAGCACAGCCTGATAGACATCCTCGCGTGAGGAAAACTCAATCTCCAGTTCCTACAACAACACAAAGGGGTTAAAATAAATATAGAATTAGCATACAGACAGCCTAATACATAATGCAGCGGTATTTAGAAAATATTAAAATAACAAATATAAACACTTACACTCCAAAGTTTTCTGGCTTTTTCGCCTGCATCGCGGACGTCTTTGTTGGTACTGACGTGGCGGAGAAAGCAGCTAGAGAGAAAACCAACTTCATTTGAGTTATAAAGTTTGTTTAGAGGAACAATGACATTGGAAAATGTCGGGGTTTCCACTGAAGCAACTTTATTGTAGAGATCGTGCTCCTCACGAATCATTCTTTCAACCATTTTCTCTATATCCTCCGGCGAGAGATTAAAGTTGACAACACTTCCTTTGGTTACGGAGGTCGAGGTCATCTTTGCTATTATCCTTCAAATTATTCCAGTTTTATTCACAGAGAATAGTGTAATCCGAGTAAAAAAAAATCAATGAGAGTAGAAGAAAAAGAGTAAAATCCGTGAGTTTGTGTAAACAGAAGAAAAGAAATAAATAAAGAAATCGAAGGTAGGAATCCCTGCTTCACGTCGTTTCTTTTATTTAGCTTACAGTCAAGAGCGGAAAATCCTTACTAAAAGAAAATCAATAGTAAAGTAGTAAATGCTTCCTGGCATGCGACAAAAAAATTAAAGTCTTTCTTTGTTTCAAGTGGATAAATAATAAAGAAATGTCACATAAAAGCAATCATCGACCTTTGTACACAAGCAGAAAATCTTGCAAAAAAAGAGCTTGCTTTATTGATGTATGCTTCTTTTATGCTAATGCACAAAAAGCTGGTTTCTTTTTTGCAAAAAATCTTATGGACGTCACATTTTGATGGCGAAACTAGGAATAGGCGGTAAAAACCCCCACCTTGGTAAAAAAAAGTGTGTCAGGAGGAATGGTAACTGCGTAAGAAGTATTTACATATCATGCTTATGCAGTGCAAATATGCTGGAGAATCTCGTGATTAACTAGCTGCGCTAGGAATAGTAGTCACCTGGTAGGAAAAATAACAGATTTGCGTAGCAATAAAAATAAGCGATTCTTTTGTTTCAAAACTACACACGTGTTGGATATCATCAACTATTTTTGTCAGGTAACGTGTTATTATGCCCATATCATTCCATCATTGTCACATGTAGCCTAAATAGAAAGCACTGCTGGTCTCCGGCTGTAGAGATCCACACAAAAAAGTTTGACATTAGTACTATTCCCAACCCTTTTTATCAGTCCAGGACACTATTACTATTGTTATTTCTATGAGCAACACAAATCCTAGCAGCGACATGGCCTCGACGCGCTTTGTCGAAGCATCACTGACTATACTAACACAGATAACAGGACCATTAAGTCAAAATGCACTATGTCAGAGTGAGGATTTGGCATCAAAAGTAGATAGTCTTGAGCACACCACAACCAATGGAATGTCTAGAATTGCAGATAGTCTATACCATCTTCAAACGATAGTTGAAGATAACAGACGCACTTTAGAAAATTCTAGCAATAATTTACAGGTTTGTGTAAAAGAGCACGAGCTAGTTCAAGAGAGTTTGCACGAGATTGTTGTTCTTGCTAGAAACACACTAGATGCAATTGACAGCAGGAAGGATTTGGAAAAGGAAGAGAAGTCGAAATATATCCGTGAAATGGATAAACGGAATGAAGATTTTGATAAACGACTGCGACAGGAGCACCACGAGTTTACACAAATGCATGCTCAACGGTTGTCAAAAGTGCTTCAGGATCAACTCTAAAGTGATAAAAAACCCGACACCTGCGGTTTCGGGTCTATTAAACATGCAAACAGTGGCCAATTGGCACTCTTAAAGTATGTATTCCTTTACCCGATTATTAAGAATATCAATTACAGTAGAGGTCATTGAAAATATAATATGCTGGTGTTGCAAGACCAGGAATGGATATGCATCTACTTCTCGTTACCCAGGAGTATGCTGGGGGTAGATCTGGCTGCAAAAACGTAGATCTATCAGAGAGAGCTGGTGCTATACAGCACCTTCTAGATTCAATTAGAAAGCCTGTTTATCTAGAACAACAGAGCTCAAAGCTTCCTTTTTTAAAATATCGCACCAGCATCTAGAAGTTGTTTTTACATTCACTTATAAACTAATGCTTTCACATTATCAAAAAAAAAAAAAAAAAAAACCTTAGAAATGTATGTTTTCTTTATTCCTTTACCGGCATCTTACTCGAAAGTTAATCTTTTAAGAATAATAGACTAATTTATTTGCAATTATAATCTGAGAGAAAAACTGAGGAAACCTACGACTTTGCTTAACACTGTTTCGCAAGAATATATATATTATGCCCTAGTAGCATAGAAATATAGAAGCATAAACTCAATATATGCTTCATACCTCTTTGTAGAGCTTAGATGATATTTCTGCCATTATCATCATTACATATTCCCTACATAACACTAGAATGTAAATATCAAACATTCTAATGTATTTTTGTACTATGTCAAAGATTGCCAAAATATATTTTCCATTAAAGTAAGGCTACTAGCCGTTCAGGAAAAGTTCTTGTTATTAAAAGGAATGTTCAGTCATAACCTTTTTGCCCAGCCATGCTTATCATTATTTTTCCGGATATGTGCTATACACAAGTTTCTATGTTTATAAAATTTAATTTGTTTTGGTTTGGAAGAACAAAAAAAAAACAAAAGGACAAACGAACGGAGAAAATAATTTTATAAGACGCTTCCACGAAAAAGCTACAAACTATTGGAGTGCCAACAAAGCAACCAAACTACTAACTGTGTCATGTGAAGCGTTTGAACTGAGTGGGACCGATTAAGCTGAGAGCTGATGATAATCAATCAACAGAAGTCGCTGAATCAAACTAAAAAACAACAAACACAGCCAGCCAATGGTTGCCGATCAGCATAAACCATTGGGAGGTGGCCAAAAAACTGCTACACTTTGTTCCTCAGTCACATATTCTGCCTTTCTCGGTTTTTTACATTTTATTTTTATTTTTTGCATTCCCTACTGTACATACTACATTTAGAACAATTTCAACGGCACCTTTATATCTTATAAACAGGGTCAAACACAGTATGACTACCTTTCCTTACACACCAACCAGCTGTCTGGGTAATACTCCTGTGCGAGCAACAAAACGAGACAGGTCAGAATCATTATCCGAGTCAGAGAGGCCTATAAAAGACAGCGGAATTACTCCACAAAGGCGTAAGCGTCCAAGGTCCAATAAAAGCGCAAGCTCTAAAAGTGGTAAGTTTTGTCTTTGAGAGGCTTTGTTAACGTTTATATGAGATTTAGCAAAATCTGCTATGACGGAGAACACAATACACAGGCGTGCCGAGAGCCAAAACAGTCGTTAAGCACATCTTGAGTAAATGTATGGATCTATTTATTGATGCTTACTGGTAGATCGGTGGAGCGCATCGGATAATCCGGCAAAGATAACGCCGCACTCTATACGCACTGGACACATCAACACAACAACAAATCTTATGTCTACAATGTCTGAAATCCAAGAGGAACGCGTTGAGGAAGCCAGATTATGTGTTGAAAAGTATTTTACGAGAGACGATTCTGATGTGCTCAACATCTCACGTCCGAGAGACCGAGCGCGGGCACGCCTGGCCGATAAACTAAGCATGCTGATATATAATAGGCTGGAAGATATTATACGCCCCCACGAGCTTGGTGACCCCGAAAGCATAAATAGACCAAATACCAGTCATCGTACCAGGTCCAGCACACGAACAGTACGTGCATCATCTCAGAGATCTAAATCCCCTTTATCTACGACCCAACCAACGTTGACTAATGAGACACATCAGGATTTTCTACGCTGGATACATACGACACAAAGCATTGGCAAAAACGCGCAAAAAGAGAGCAAAATGTATCATAAAGTTGCCGCCTTTATACAATTTGTTGCTGATGAGCTTAGCAAGAAATGTGACTCCAAAAGTACTAAAATGCTTGCAAAATATCGCAGCATTGTTCCTTGTTCATCATTTGACATCAACGCTGATGGCGCCGACGATTATACACGCATCGATATGGCTCTGACGAATCGGGAAACGATAAAAGAAGGCGCTAAGCCGAGATATCGCGATATGATTGCAGTTGTCGAGGTGAAGCGAAGCCAAGCAGATCAGGATTCGGCATTCCACCAGTTATTTATGTACACGCGGAACATTTACGCGAATCAGTTCAACCGCCGCTTTGCTTGGGGGCTGACTGTCTGTGGGACTTTTGTTTGCGCGTGTCTATTTCTGCACGATAACATACGTGCATCCAGTACAATGGACGTAAGCACACCTGCTGGGCGCAAGGCATTTGTATCATTGCTGGTCAACTGGTCTATATGCGAGGAGGAGCGCTTGGGCTACGACCCGACTATCCGGTATAACACGCGTGACCGGTACTGGGAAATTGATGCATTTGATAAAGACGTTCAAGGTACGAGAACCTACATATGCGATAGTATTATTCAGGATGCATGTTCAGTATTTGGGCGTCATACACGTTGCTTCACAGCAACCTTAAAACAGGAGCAGCAAACAAACAGCAATTTAACACCCACACGGGCGGATAAAGTACTGATAAAGGATGCCTGGGCACATGTAGCTAAGGGCAGCATCCGCGATGAAGTTGCCTACCTTCATGAGATCCGTCAGAAGCTTGGTGGTGATAAATCATTAGAGGGTACATATCCGTATCTTGAGGCAGGTGCTGTTGTTCGGATAAGTGGCACATCAAACAGGTATGCTGAAGATACTACGCAGCACATTTTGCAGGGTACCAATGGGAATATGCCAGAAGTTCAACGAGAGCATCGACGTCTTGTTATGAGTCCCATTGGGGAACCATTGCAAAGCGTTAATTCGGTGGATGAACTTATTGTTGTTACTTATGATGCAATGGCTGCGCACACAGCAATACTGAAGCGCTGTGCCATTTTACACCGGGATATCTCGGTTAACAATATTCTGGTTTGCCGCGGTTTATCATCTGGCATTGGTGGTATGCTTATTGACTTTGATAATGCTATTCATGTGGGGGATTTTACTGGAACTCATCGCCCTGACAGAACTGGCACATTGCCATACATGAGCATTTGCAACCTGAAAGAATCTGATGTAAAACGCACCGCTCTTGACGATTGGGAGTCACTTATTTACATATTGTGCTGGCTTGGAACAATTGGTGTGAATAGGAATGACCAGAATGAGTCTGTAAATATGGATCAACTTCAGATCAGCAGTTGGCAGCGTGGAAATGCAGCTGTAATTGCAGCAGCCAAAAAAGTACACATGACTTCTTTAGCTACACTTAATAATGGAATATTGTGTAACTTTCGCAATTTGTTGGGTTATGAACATTTAGGAGAGCTTGTAGCATCTCTATACTGTCAACTATTCGATAATCCTCGTGTTTCATCGCGCAGCAGAGGATGTGGAGGTCGGCAGTTTTCAGGGAATCTTTTAAACAACATGGCACAGATGAATATTGTGCCAGATGGGGGCTTTATTGATGAGGCTATTAGCTCAGAGATAACTGATCCATTTGCTCGACGTGCTGAGATTGCAGATGAGTTATCGAAAGATTTACTGGCTGTTCTCAAATTGGCGCGAGACAATGCGCTGGAACGTATTGCATGCCAGTCCAGCTAGATTTTTATCTATGTATTACCTTGAAAGGCGCATTAGTTCATAAACGTGTCTTTTGTACATTATTTTTCTCAAGGTTTGAAATAGATAATGAATCTCGCGGATATTTTAAAAGCCGGATACCGAATACCGTATTGTGCAAAAATATTAGCTTTTATAAAGTTATTCTACTGTCATTTGGTATAGCAGGTTTGTGCCAAGACGCCAGTGGTTAAGAGCCATGCCATCCTGCGTTGCATCAACGTTACTTGTGAAGGAAGGCCTGTTAGCTCTACAACTGGTGATACAGTTGAACAAATTATTAACCGCGACCTTGCTGCCTGTATAAACTTCAGGTACATTATAAAGGGCTTGCGAGAGCATAGCGACGTGCCTGAACGCTTTATCCGCCCTGGTCACACAGGTAATGTTCCTGCGGTGGCCTCAGATGGTGGCGAGATGGCTCCTGATGATGGATACCCTACGAGACGCCAGAGGACAGAATAACCAAGTAAATCATGTGGTTTTTTAACGACTACACATTTAACTACACCTTTTTACAGGCGACAAGGTAAGTTACATGCATTGTATTCTATTTGTTTTACAATGATAAAAGCCCCAGTGTAAGGACGCAGAGACTAGGGAGCTAAAAAATGGTCTTGTATATGTATTAACGTAAGACATTATTACTACGATCAAATTTTAATGCGTTATTAACATATTTATAAAGGAGAACAAATACTAGTAGTAGTTTTATAGTGTTCTCTTTAAGTTAAAGGTAATCTTGAAAAGTCTCACACTACTTTTAGAAAACTTGAGACAGTTTCTTACGAAAACGTTTGGCATTAATACCAGTTTTAATTAATTCTCTCAATCCAAGACACTATTACTATTGTTGTTTCTATGAGCAACACAAGATCTAGCAGCGATATGGCCTTGACGCGCTTTGTCGAAGCATCACTGATTATGTTACAATTAGAAAATGAGTTAAAGTTCTGTATTGAAAATCTTGTAGAGACCACATTTATATTGTTTCTAATATGCTATGTTGCCACTTGTCGCAACATATAATTTATCAACTGCTAATATGGAAGAGTCTCTGAAACGATTAAAACGAACTAAAGTTTCATTACTAAGATCTCGGTAACTGAAACTTTAAATAGCTGTAATGTTTACCCGCTGATCGCAGGGACTTGATGTGTCCCGCTGATTGATTAATGCGCGTGACACTCCCCCCGGCTTAAACTCTTGTCACGTTGTTCTTATCGTGTATACGTCGGGAGCGTCGCGTGGGTCGTCTGTTTATCTTGTGTTGTTTTTGATACTTCGCAAGTGCCTTAGTTGCATTCTTGAAAGCATCAGCAGATTCCCAATAATTGTCAGCATAATCATAGCCTGTCCATTTGACCAGAAACTGTCGAATCCTTTGGCCCGTGGTCTCATCTGTCACTGTACGTTCATCAATAATCTTGTCAACCTCCCATTCAGCTTGATTGTCAATCATGTCTGGCGCCGGATGATAGTTAGTAAAGTGGAATCGTTCTGAGCTCTGGAAACATTTGAGATGCTCTACATTAATCACCGGATTAATCTTGAGTGTTGATGGCAGATCTAGCTTATAGGCATTTGGACCTTTGGCTTCCAGCACTTTGTACGGTCCGTGCCACTTGTCCCAGAGAGTACGCTTGTCATCCGACTTCAAATGCTTGGGAGCTGTCAGCCCCATTGAAACTAGTACTTTGTCACCTACATTTAGCTTTAGTTTAACACGTCTCTTGTCATGGTACTTCTGCGACCTTTCCTGTGCTTGTTCAATATTTTCTTTTGCAGCGGCTAGTTTGCTGCGCCAGAGATCAAGAAATTCGCCAGCCGCTGGAACATTAGCGCCCTCGCCCTGCACTGGCATGTATGGCGCAAACCCCAGATTTAACTCAAATGGTGAAAATCCTGTCGATGAGTTCATAGAGCTATTGAAAGCAAATTCCACTGCTGGCAGATGTTCATCCCAATCCTTGTCTTTTGAGCACGTCGCCCGCAGCAGTACACCAAGGGATTGGTTTGCACGTTCACTTTGCCCGTCCGTCTGTGGATGGTTTGTCGTACTCATCTTTAGTTGCGTTTTGCAAAGCCTAAATAACTCACGCCAAAACTGCGACGTAAATTTCGGATCTCTATTGCTGACAATCGACTTAGGCAGCCCATGCAGCTTGACTACTTCTTTAAAGAACAATCGCGCCGTCTGGACTGCTGTTGCTTCATCGCTGGTTGGCACAAAGTGCGCCATCTTTGTCAATCTACACACAACCGTCATAACTGCCGAACAACCATTTCGCGATTTCGGTAACCGTGTAACAAAGTCCATCGCAACACTATCCCATGGCAGCTCAGGGATCTCCAACGACTGTAGAAGACCCTTTGGTCTAGTATCACCGCGCTTTGTTTTCTGGCAAATAACACAGCAGCGCGTAT
This sequence comes from Coemansia reversa NRRL 1564, assembly GCA_002705745.1. NCBI lineage: Eukaryota > Fungi > Kickxellomycota > Kickxellomycetes > Kickxellales > Kickxellaceae > Coemansia > Coemansia reversa. The sequence continues at coordinate 57,881 of KZ303490.1, forward strand.
ATTCTCGGACATCATCATACATCCGCGGCCAAAACCAATTGTGGCGCAGGTGCTCAAATGTGCGAGCCTCGCCCGTATGAAGTGACACCGCGGACGCGTGTGCTTCAGCCAACAATTTCTCGCGCAATTTAGCTGATCCGACACAGCGCCGACTGTTCTTGTACAAAACTCCGTCATTGATATGGAATTTCCGCAAGCTTGCCGCTGCTGATGCTGCTGCCGGCTCTTTGTTGTGCAGCATAGCGAAAATCCGTTCCAACATGCGATCACCAATGTAACTTTCGGATGCTGCGCCCAGCGACACCTTCCATGATGAGATATCCGCGATCATTCTGCCCGTCGACCCGAAACCACCAGTGCCGCGAGATGTCGCCCGCAATTCCTTGACCCGAACTGTCTGTGGTTTTGCAATTTTGATTACCACCAACTGCGCGGCTTTCTCACCCGCACCAAGTTTCACAGTCTTTTTGGACGAGTTCTGCAAGACTGCACTGATCTCGCCCGTATAACCGCGGTCCACAACGCCGCCAATCGGGTGCACACCCCTTGCAGCTAAACTACTGCGTCCTTCTAATTTCAGAAAAGTCCCTGGCGGTGCTTGTGCTGCAATGCCTAATGGAACTTTCATTGTCTTTCCTGCACGCAGTATAACTGTATTTGGTGTTATCACATCGTAGCCGGCATCATCGCCATGAGCCGACACTGGCAATGTTGCTTGCGGATGCAGAATAATAACTTTTAGGTTGTCGTCGTTGTCATTCTGATCTACATCTACAGTCATTAGCGAAAGTTTCTCAAATTCTGCCGAAAGATCATCCATTTCCGGCGTCTGCTCTTCCTGCGCGTCAAAGAATACTTCGTCATCATCAGCCTCGTCAACCTTATCAACTGGTTCTGCCGGAATTGCGGCATTGTCCTCGTCATCTAAATTTGCCATTTCCGTCGCAGATGGATGCAACCATGACGCCCGCGAAAGTGCATCTGCAGCCGCGTTTTGCACACCTGGCCGATATTTCACAATTGCATCGTATCTGCTTAATGTCTCAATCCAACAGGCACGCCGACCCGAAATGTCTGCCTGCGTGAACAAATATTCTAGCGCTTTATGATCTGTCTCCACGATGATGTCCTGATTTAGCCAATGTTCCCATGTCCGCAAACAACAAACAAGCCCAAGCAGCTCCTGTTCCGTTACTGTATAATTGCGCTCGGCATCCGTCAACTTTTTTGAATAGTACGCTAGTGGATGCCAGCACCCGTCCTTGTCTGCTTGATATAAAACTCCGCGGATAGCATATCCAGATGCATCCGTCTCCACTTTTTTCGGCGCCGTCGGGTCAAATGTCGCCAATACTGGTGTACTTGTCATAGCTTCCTTTAATTCAACAAATGCCTTCTGCGCCGCTTTTGTCCACTTGAATTCATCGTTTTTCAACAATTCCGACAATGGTGCGGATATCTCTGCAAACTTGTTAACGAATCGGCGATAGTAGCCAGTCAGTCCGAGAAAAGCCCGAACATCTGTCAGCGACTTTGGCAATTTCCAATCTTTAATTGCCAAAATCTTCTCTGGGTCAGTTTCAACGCCGCGGTCGGATAATACATGTCCCAGAAAACCAACGCGGCGCTGGTAAAATGCACATTTCTCCAGTTTAACATACAACTGGTGTTCACGCAATCTCTTCAATACCTTGTGCAGTAATGCCGTATGCGCTTCAATTGTCGGGGCATAGATCAGAATATCGTCCAAATAAGCCACTACACCGTTATCCAACAGATCGGCAAGTACATTCTGGATCAGTCGCTGAAACGTAGCAGGCGCGTTAGAAAGCCCAAACGGTACGACTGTGTACTCAAATGATCCGTGGCGTGTAGTGAACGCAGTCTTTTCTGTATCCCCCTCGGCAATGCGCACTTGATGGTAAGCCTGACGCAAATCCAGCTTCGAAAATACTTTTGCGCCGTGCGTAACTGCAATTAAATCTTCAATCAGCGGTAATGGATAGCGATCCCTTACCGTTCTAGCATTTAAAGCACGGTAATCAACACACAGCCGCATACTACCATCCTTCTTGCCGACTAGCAAAACTGGCGCCGGCCATGGTGAATTAGAATCGCGAATATAACCCGCGGCTTTCAATGCATCCACTTGTCGCTTTATCTCGGCCTGTTTATCTGGACTCTGTCGGTAGGCCGTGCGCGCAATTGGGCGGGTGTTAGGCGCAAGAACAATTTGATGATCCACGGCGCGCTTCGGCGGAAGTCCCACCGGTGGTTCCTCGAATACGTCGCTGTACTCGCTCAGCAATTGCTCCGTCCTCCCTTTCACTCTCCAGTCATTTGCGTACGTCTTGTCTTCGTTGTCTAACATGCACACATACAAGTCAGAATCTTTGTGGTCGATGAGCGCAATATACTCAATGTCGTCATCACTAACCTCTTCTAATTCTTCAAATGTGATCAGGTTCAGTTCCGCGGCAATGTCAGCAATCAAGGGCTGTCCGATAGGTGGCGTGCATTGTATTCTCACTCGCTCGCCTCGGAAATCAATTGAGATGCATGCTTGCTTTGTCTCAATTGCCGCGTTGTTCACCTTCATCCACAGTATTCCCAGTATGAATGGTACAGCGATCGGCGCCACTTTGAACTCCGTGTTCACTTCAATTCCTTTACCAAGGTGCAGGGTCACTCTGGTCATGAATTCCACTTTGCCAAGCTCCCGTTTTCCTGCGTCTACAACCACGCGTGGGTATGGCAGCCTCTCCAAGGGTAGTCCGAGTTCTTCTGCAGTGTTTGTACTCACGAATGAACCATCTGCGCCAGTATCCAGTAATGCAGCATAGATTTTCTCCCCGAGCGGGAATTCTAAATATAATTTCTCACTTGAATCGACTTGGAACCCGTTTATTGCACGAATAATAAGAGGTTCATTATCAATTGCTGAGGAATGGCGCAATTCAGATTCCATCCTCAATTGGCGTTTCCCTGGCGCTCAGTGCACTGTGACGCCTTGTGCTTGGCGCTGCCACACATCACACACTCGTTACTAGCTGCGCGGGCGTCAAAGGTCTCACTTGGTACTCCTCTCTTAAGCGCAACCTTGCGCAGCATTTCAAAACGCTTAGCGCCACTTGCGGCAGCCACAGTGGTCGGTTTCACTTCTTTCTTGGCTTTTGCGATTTGCAGCCCAGCAAATGAACCAAGATCTTCCAAAGCAGCTACCACCATTGTAGATGGATCGGCATGTTTGTACGTGGCCTGCACTGACTCAACATGTACACGGATCAGGTTCATTGCCTCTTGAAGCGAAGGCTGAGTTGGGCGGGTCATAATCAACTCGCGAAGAGACAGTGGCATGCGCATTGCATAGAGACCAACGGTGCCTTGGATTTTATCGAATCCGGCCTCCTGTGCCAAATGCAAAAACAGGTCATTGAACTGGCGAATATTGTCAGTTGTCGGAAATGTCATCAGCTCCAAAGCTGCGCCAGATTCAGTCAT
>KZ303490.1:64942-80977 GCA_002705745.1 Coemansia reversa NRRL 1564
ATCGATATGGCTCTGACGAATCGGGAAACGATAAAAGAAGGCGCTAAGCCGAGATATCGCGATATGATTGCAGTTGTCGAGGTGAAGCGAAGCCAAGCAGATCAGGATTCGGCATTCCACCAGTTATTTATGTACACGCGGAACATTTACGCGAATCAGTTCAACCGCCGCTTTGCTTGGGGGCTGACTGTCTGTGGGACTTTTGTTTGCGCGTGTCTATTTCTGCACGATAACATACGTGCATCCAGTACAATGGACGTAAGCACACCTGCTGGGCGCAAGGCATTTGTATCATTGCTGGTCAACTGGTCTATATGCGAGGAGGAGCGCTTGGGCTATGACCCGACTATCCGGTATAACACGCGTGACCGGTACTGGGAAATTGATGCATTTGATAAAGACGTTCAAGGTACGAGAACCTACATATGCGATGGTATTATTCAGGATACATGTTCAGTATTTGGGCGTCATACACGTTGCTTCACAGCAACCCTAAAACAGGAGCAGCCAGTAAACAACAATTTAACACCTTCACAGGCGGATAAAGTACTGATAAAGGATGCCTGGGCACATGTAGCCAAGGGCAGCATCCGCGATGAAGTTGCCTACCTTCATGAGATCCGTCAGAAGCTTGGTGGTGATAAATCATTAGAGGGTACATATCCGTATCTTGAGGCAGGTGCTGTTGTTCGGATAAGTGGCACATCAAACAGGTATGCTGAAGATACTACGCAGCACATTTTGCAGGGTACCAATGGGAATATGCCAGAAGTTCAACGAGAGCATCGACGTCTTGTTATGAGTCCCATTGGGGAACCATTGCAAAGCGTTAATTCGGTGGATGAACTTATTGTTGTTGCTTATGATGCAATGGCTGCACACACAGCAATACTGAAGCGCTGTGCCATTTTACACCGGGATATCTCGGTTAACAATATTCTGGTTTGCCGCGGTCCATCATCTGGCATTGGTGGTATGCTCATTGACTTTGATAATGCTATTCATGTGGGGGATTTTACTGGAACTCATCGCCCTGACAGAACTGGTACATTGCCATACATGAGCATTTGCAACCTGAAAGAATCTGATGTAAAACGCACCGCTCTTGACGATTGGGAGTCACTTATTTACATATTGTGCTGGCTTGGAACAATTGGTGTGAATAGGAATGACCAGAATGAGTCTGTAAATATGGATCAACTTCAGATCAGCAGTTGGCAGCGTGGAAATGCAGCAGTAATTGCAGCTGCCAAAATACTACATATGGGTACTCTAGTAGGACTTAATGATGGAATATTGTGTAACTTTCGCAAGTTACCGGGTTATGAACATTTGGATGATTTGGTGGCATCATTATATTGTCAGCTTTTTCAAAACACTCAAGTCTCATTGCTTAGTAGAGGTTGTAAACCACAGCGCATTCATAATAATATTTTAAACAACATGGCACAGATGAATATTGTGCCAGATGGGGGCTTTATTGATGAGGCTATTAGCTCAAAGATAACTGATCCATTTGCTCGACGTGCTGAGATTGCAGATGAGTTATCGAAAGATTTACTGGCTGTTCTCAAATTGGCGCGAGACAATGCGCTGGAACGTATTGCATGCCAGTCCGACTAGACTTTTATCTATGTATTATCTTGAAAGACGCATTAGTTCATAAACGCGTCTTTTGTACATACTTTTTTTTCGAGGTTTGAAATAGATAATGAATTCTACGAATATTAAAATGGCTATAGAGTGCCAAAACTGAACATTAACCATAAGAAAAGTTCTGATTAGCATAAACTTTTTTCTAAGAAACAAGAATACTAAAGCAAGAAAACAAAGGTTTAATTTTATTCATATGCTTGTTCATGAATTTTTTGGGCACGGCCACTGGGATCTGAGCTGCAACCCCAGTCAGTGCGAGGAATCCATCTGACAACAGACTGCAGACAGGCAGGTTGCGGGAAGTGTTGTTCAAAGATTTGACGATATAGATAAGCTTCCTTGGTGTCAGGTGTATCATGAGGGAAAGTTTTACTGGCATCAGCCATCTGTTCATCCGATACGCGGCTTGCAGCCCAGTCTTTAAGCGAATCAATCCAAGAGTAGCCAACGCCATCACTGAACTGCTCCTTCTGGCGCCACAGCACATCACGAGGCAAATAAGGACCCTGAGCAAGTTCCTCCGAAGTAAAACCAGCATCAGCAAAGTCCACATCAAAAGCACGACGTATGATAGCCTTTTCCATAACATCCTTGGAGCATAGCTTGTCTTGAGGGCGAACATTCATAGCGACCTGCAAGAATTCCTTGTCCAAGAAGGGTACACGAGCCTCAAGTCCCCATGCCATAGTGGACTTGTTCGCACGTAGACAGTCACTGGTATGTAAGTTCTGAACACGCTTGACAGTTTCCTTGTGGAACTCACTGGCTGTTGGCGCATAGTGGAAGTACAGATATCCACCAAAAACTTCATCAGAGCCTTCGCCTGAAAGAACCATCTTTACACCAGTTGCTTTGATTTTGCGGGACATCAGGTACATGGGAGTTGAAGCACGTATAGTAGTAACATCGTAGGTTTCCAGATGATAAATTACATCGGCAACAGCATCCAAACCCTCCTGAACAGTGTATGTGAACTCGTGGTGCGCAGTCTTAAGGAATTTGGCAACTTTGCGAGCGGCAATCAGATCGGGGGCACCAGGAAGGCCAACAGCAAACGAATGGATACGTGGGAAGTAGCGAGTACCACGAGAATCCACATCTTCAGTGTCCGACTGCGCAACAGCCGAAATACGCGCGGCTTCGCGAACGGCAATGCTCGATATTAGACTCGAGTCCAGACCACCTGAGAGAAGCACACCATAAGGGACTTCAGCCATCAGACGCTTACGCACAGCAGCCACCAGGGACTGACGCAGATGAGGATAGTCCACGGGCGCAGTAGGAATACGTTCGGGATCCCACCAATCAGGCTTAAAATAGCGATGGAACTGACCATCAGTTGAGTCAAAGTAGTGACCAGGAGGAAACTCTTCGATCTGATCGCACTCATCGTTAAGCGACTTGAGTTCTGAGGCAATAAATACAGTCTCAGGATGAGCAGTTATACGACCAATATACAGCGTAGTGATACCAATAGGATCACGCGCAGCCAACAGACGAGATTTTTCACCGCGGCGATCCAAAAGGGCCCACGAAAACATGCCGTCCAATTTACCGCATACTTCGGATCCAATCTCCTTGTACATGTGCAAGATGACTTCACAATCCGAATGAGTCATAAACTTGGATGGGTTCTTGAGCTCCCTTTCTAGCGCACGGTGGTTGTAGATCTCGCCATTAACAGTGAGAATAATGCTTTCATCCTCGTTGGTCAGTGGCTGAGCACCAGTATCAATGCCAACAATCGCCAGACGTTCGTGACAAACGATGTTGTTGTCAGCTACCACACAGCCCGACCAGTCTGGACCACGGTGACGGATTCTACAAAAAAAAAAAAAAAAGTTATAAAAGCAAGCAGCGTAAGTGTAAAGAGAACAGGTTAGGAATGATCGCAGTAGAGTTTTAGCGTATTGAACCCAGATATCAGATTGTTATTTTCAAGTTGGGGGGGGGGGGCGTATCGTCCCTAGCATGATAACAACACTTACCTCTTAGACAGGTCCAGAGCACGCTGACGAAAAGCATGAGGGTCACCGTAGTAGTTATAAACGCCAAAGATACCGCACATGGTTTGATTTTTTCTCGTTGATCTATACACAAAATGGCTTGAAACGAAAAAAAAGAGGGGTAAGGGAAGGAAAAGAAAAAGAAATCTTTGAAGACAAAGTTCCGGAATAAGAATAGACTGTTCTTATAAAACATTTCCACCTCTCATAGAAAGTCATAAAACACTCCTTTTTTCCCCCATCCGCCTTCTAATGAGTATTATGTTGGAGTCAGCACTCCGTTATCAGTCTCGATCGTGCCTTGGAAATAATGCCAATAAAAAAAGCTGTGACTCGCTAGTTTCTTTAATTCCCATAACGGCTCGATTTAATTAAGATAATGGCCGAGCCGCGGCCGAAAAGGGAAGTTTAGGAGATCGATAAAAGTCTACGTATTTTCTTCTCTTTATTGCGAATTTGTGCATTACAATCAGGCTTCCAGGGTAGCGTTGGTGTATGTGGGAAGGGAACGGCGGATAGAAATGCTTGGACAGAAACTTGGGAAGGGAGTCTTACTATTGCATCCACTGACACAAGCAACTCGAGCTAAAAAATCCATCACCAGTATAGAAACAATAGCGAGATCGAGACAGACTGTTTATCAGAAACGCAGTAGTAAACGCAGCACGCAGTGGTACAGCACGCACAGTACTCACCATCAAAAAAGTGACACCACAATCCACGACGATACAGCAGATGTCAACAATGGATATGACAAAAACATACAAGATTTAGAAAATAATCCCAGCAATAGAAGAGTAATCAACGACGATGATCCCGATATTCTGCAGCAATCCAAGGCAATAAGCACGAGCAGCGTACTTGCAACTGTGCGCAAATATCGACAAAAGTATCCTGACAGTGTACTACTGGTGCGAGTAGGGGATTTCTACGAATTATATTTTGAACAAGCAGACGACATTGGCGGTGTATTGTTAGGATTGCAGGTAGTCGATAAGAAGTTCCGCAATGGCACTGTGCGTTTTACTGGATTTCCTGCACGTTCATTACTACGATATGTCGAGATTTTAGTGGGGCAACATAGTCTAAGCGTAGCTTTATGCGAGCAATTTCAAGAGCCAATGCAGCGATCCTTTACACGCAGAGTTACTAGGGTTATTACTCCAGGTACTTTGATTGATGAAAGTCTAGCTGATACCAGAGTCCATAGTTATATTCTGTGTGTTATGCGAGCAGAGAGTACTATAAAAGTGCAGCAGAAAATTACAACGCCCATCGAGGCATCCGAACGCAAGAGTCGGCAGCAAATAGAAGCATTGGCCAGAGCCACAGCATTGGCCAGAGCCACGGCAGAGGCCCGCAGAAGATGGGAATATGAAATAGCCGAGGCAGTGGCTGCTGAGGAACTTCCCAAACGTCGAGGACGCCCACGTAAAAAACTGACTGCGGGGAAGCTGATTATGAAACCACCACGAACGCCGCGCTTTGATCCAACTAACGTTGAAGTGGCAGATCAAACAGCAAATCAGGTGGAGATAGAGGATGACGGAATTGGGGGACACACACCAACAACAGACGCAGAGCCCCTTGAGTCCGCAGATACAGATTTAGAATTGGAGCTCCAGCTTAGCTTGGCATGGTTAGACCTGGCAACTGGAGATTTTATGGTTAGCACCGGTCCAGCATCGGGATTTGCCGCAGATCTAGCACGAATTCGGCCGCGGGAGATTTTGGTAGATGGAAACGACACCCAAGTGCGGGAAGTGGTAAGCGCAGCAAGTCCACAGGCAGCGGTGACAGTGCTAGATGCGGCGACAGTACTGGAAGAACCTGCTGAGACGACAGATGCTCAGCCACCAGCAAATGCTAATGTGCACTGGCCGATGTCAGCAGCAGCACAGCAAGCAGAGGCATTACGGCTTGTAGCAGCAGCGGAGCTCAGCAGCGGCGAGAGACAGGCATGCGAAGCAGTAGTAGGATATGTTCGGGCGACGCAGGGGCTACTGGCACCGCTGCAGGCACCGCAGCAGTACGCCGCGACTGGTCACATGCGGATGGGCGCTGCAACGATCCAGGCGCTGGAGCTGGTGAAACCGTTGGGTCGCAGCGGCAGTGAGGCAGGGCCAACATTGTTGGGTGAAATTGATCGCACTCGTACCAGTGCCGGCGCGCGGTTGTTGGCACGGCGGCTTCTGGCGCCGTCGACATCTGCGGAGGAAATTGAGCGGCGTCTGGACTTAGTTGACTTTTTTGCCGACTCCCGCGCCCGCGCACGCACTGCAGCACTGCTGGACGGTGTTGGCGACGTTGAGCGCGCTGTGGCGAAGCTGTCGCTCAACTGTGGCGGTCCACACGATCTTCTGCTTATCGCACAATCTCTACGCGCAGTTGCGCAGATTCGAGCGACATTGCGTAGTCTGAGTCGGGATTTTAAGCCTGATGAGGTGGGTAGATTGGCGACAGAGTCCCAGCCAAATGACGGTTCAAAAGAGTCTTCAACGCGGGATACAGACAGCTCGACTGAGCCGCCGGCGATGGCAGTACGCCGAATGGCTCTGGCATTACAAGCGCTGCCGCGACTGGCGCGAGAAATTGGAGCGGCAATTCGTAGTGATGCGGCGCGCGACGTACGTGCGTGCGGGTTTCTCAACGCGGCAAGCAGCGCAACAGTTGCACAGCTTCATGCAGCACTAGAGGAAAAGGAAGCAGCGCGGGGAGCACTTCAGCAGCAATGGCGACGCGAGTATGCGTGTACATCACTGCGATTGGACGGTGCAGCACTGGGAGCACTAGTGGAGGTAACAAAACGTGATGCGACACGGTTGCGTGAACAGACAGACAGTGGATTTCGGCTGGTACAGATGCTGCGTACACGTGCGCGCTTTGAGCACACAAGTTGGACGCACCTACTTGCGGAGACTGAACTACTACGTGCGCGATTGCGAGCCGAAGAGCTACGGGCATTTGAGGAGTTGCGTGACGCAGTGCTGGCAGCAGCCCCGGCGTTGCGCACCAATAGTCGTGTGCTGGCAGCCATTGACGTTGCGGCTGCCTGTGCGACAGTAGCTGCCGAGCGCTGTCTTGCGCGGCCACATCTGGCACCACCCGCAGCTGCCCATGTAATTGCCAATGGGCGACACCCGGTGGTCGAGGCGCAGCTGCTGGACGCTGGGAGACAGTTTGTGGCCAATCACTGTCGATTTGGAGCGGCGCGACGACTATTGCTGGTCACGGGACCTAACATGGGCGGCAAGAGCACGTTTCTGCGGCAGGTGGCGCTGGTGTCTGTGTTGGCCCAGGCTGGGTGCTTTGTGCCAGCGGCTGCGGCGCGACTGCATGTAGTCGACGCAATATACGCGCGGATTGGCGCCCGCGATGACTTGGCGCGTGGACAGTCGACGTTTATGGTGGAGATGGCAGAGACTGCGGACATTCTGCGTCATGCCACGTCGCGCTCACTGGTCATCCTCGATGAGGTTGGTCGTGGCACTGCTACTGCTGATGGTGTGGCTATTGCCTATGCTACTCTACGCCACTTGCACGACGTTGTCTGTTGTAAGGCGCTGTTTGCCACTCACTACCACGAGCTGTTGCCGCATGTGCAGCAGCTGTCTGCTCTTGCACCGTTGCACACAGCTGTGCACAGAAGCTCTGATGGTGCATTTGCTTTTCTTCACCGCATTGTTCCTGGCGTATGCGCTGCTTCGCATGCCCTGTATGTTGCTCAACTTGCTGGTATCCCAAAACCTGTTTTGGCAGTGGCGCGCGCCTTTGCTGCAGCGCATTCTTTTAAACCTACTTAACCCACCTGTTTACACACTTTTTTTTTTGATATTAATACCTTTGTTCTTTCTTGTTTTTTTTTTTTTTTTTTTTTTTTACAAAGATAATGGCTCGTTACAGCTGTCAACGCAAAGTCTACGATTCCCAGTCTGAATCTATGTCAGACTCTGACAAAGACACATCGTCTGACTCTTTAATATCTTCTGAGGTAGCTACTCCGTCTAATACTGAAGCTGTGTCGGTTCGCGATGCATTGGAAGCTCGCTCTGCTGCACTTTCTAATGGTAGAATGGTTCCGTTAGGTACATTGAAGACAGTTCCATCGCATGTAACAAGCGCTGTTGCTCACGATATAAAGCTACAGAATTCTGCAAAATCTTCATCTGACCGTATGCGTCAAGTAGCTGGCCAGGAAAAAATAGGCATACTGAAAAGAGCTTCCACTGCTACTCCTCGTCGTTCTGCCACTGCTATTACCACTCCGATTGTTAGTTCGCCTGCTGAGCGCAACAGTTATCGCCAGGCCATTCGCTATCGCACGCAACTTACACCTTCGAGACCAGTCCCTCCTGAAAATCAACATTGTCCGTCTAATACTAATTCTGGGCGTTATTCCCGTCCAAAAAAATCGACACATGCTTCAAAGAATTCCAATGAAGATGATTTACAAGCTATGTTGGACGGACTTGCTCGTGTTACAATATCGGATAATCTTAGATCGCAACCGGAAGAAGTAGTCGTTACGTTAAAACCACACCAGCGTCAAGCTGTTGATTGGATGATGCGTTGCGAACAAAACAATAAACTCTGTGGTGGAATCCTCGCTGATGACATGGGACTTGGAAAAACTGTTCAATCTCTGTCATTAATATTGGCACATAAACCTCCTAATCCTATACCACATAGGACTTTGGTTATTGCTCCTACTGCTACTCTTGGTCATTGGAGACGTGAAGCTCAATCACGTATACGTCCCGGTTTACTTCGCATTTTAGTTTACCATGGCACTTCACGTAAAGAGACCGCTGAATCACTTGCACAATACGATCTAGTCATAACCTCCTATGGTATTGTGGTTTCTGAATGGGGTGGTTTCTTTGAACAGGACATGTTGGAAATGTCTGTGAATGATATGGAAGCTCGTGATAAACTTACATTATCTTCAGATTCGCACGGTCCTTTATTTACAACTGCTTGGCGTCGAATTATACTCGATGAAGCACATGTTCTAAAGAATCGTAAAACGCAAAAGTCTTTAGCATGTTCGGATTTAATTGCCAAATATCGTTGGTGTTTAAGTGGAACGCCTATTCAGAATTCTCTTGAAGATATTTACTCATTGCTACGTTTTCTACGCATATCTACCCACTGTCGTTTCAGTGACTTCCAACATCTTATTCAAAATGATGACCAGACTGGAATGTCTCAAATAAGATCTATTTTAAATAAGGTCATGTTAAGACGTACAAAGGCTACCATTGAACCTTCTTCTATTCAACTACCACATCGATTTCATTACATTCATCGTGTTGATTTGTCTATGGCTGAACGCATATTTTATGATTGTATTGTATTAGAGGAAGCTAACTATCATACTCAATATGATAATATATCTGTATTGCAATTATTTAATAAAATGATGCGCATGCGTCAATCTACTAGTCATCCTTCTGTGGCTATTCCATCTGACTCTACTATTAGTAGTTATTTTCGCTCAGGTCGCAAATTTAAATTAACTACTGACATTTTTTGGTCCAATACAGATGAGGCAGTGTGCAATCTGTTGTCATCTTCTTCTCTGGAAAATCTTTCATGTCATCATTGTCATTCGCCTCTTGATTATAAGCGTTCTGTCTCAGTCTACCGTTGTGGTGCACTCGTCTGTTATAATTGTGTGGATAATGATATAGATAGCCTTAGTTCTTGTACGTATTGTAAAAGGCAAGAGTGCAGTATACCTATTGATCTTAGCAACCCACATACTCTTAAAAATAACGAGCCTGATAATGGCACGCTTATTGCTACATACACTTGTCAACCATTACTGACTGTGGATAATCAGTTGATACAATGGTTTGAAACCAAATATGCTGATTTAAATGTCATATTACCCAGTGCAAAAATGCGTAGGATTTTGTCTATTTTGAAGACTATAAAGATGCAGTCAATTACAAACGAAAAGACTGTTATATTTAGTGAGCATCTTAATGCCATAAATATTCTTTCCACATATTTAAACGACAATGGATTTACTAATCTAATATATCATGGTAGTTTACAGCAAACTCGTCGGGAGAAGATTTTGGAGGAATTCTCATCTGATCCACAAATTTCTGTGTTAATTATCAGCAAAAAAGCTGGTGCTGTTGGTATAAATCTTACTGCAGCAAATCATATTATTATTGAATCTTTATGGTGGAATCCTGCAATAGATTCTCAAGCTATTGATCGTGTATATCGTATTGGTCAGACAAAAGAAGTACATGTTCATATACTTATTGCTAAAAATACTGTTGATGAAAGTTTATTCGATATTCAGGAACAAAAACGTCGTATGATTAATGCCGTTATTGGTGATATAGCTTCTGCTGATTCTGCTAAACTCTCTCGTGAGGATATTCTTGGTGTTCTTCGCAAAATCAATTCCAACTAGCTTATTTTAGATTCTCCTTACCCTACTCCTTAGATCTTTTTTTTCTTGTCTATAAAATCAGCAATGCCAATAATTATTTGAGTTTACCTTGTGTTTGCAACTATTATTTATATACTAGAGGTCTGCAGCTTAAAACCTTTAAAAACTAAATATGTGTGTTTAAAAATAGAAAATTCTTGTAGATAACTTTTAGATACATTACGTTTCTAGCTGTTGTTATTCAGAACTTGATTGACTAGTAAGGTGAGATGGCCGAGTGGTCTAAGGCGCTGCGTTTAGGCCGCAGTCAGAAATGGCGTGGGTTCGAATCCCACTCTCATCATAAAAATTTTTTGTTTTTTTTTTTTAATCAGTATGTGTTGCTTATTTTTTTTTTTTTTTCCTACACCTAAAAAGTTGCTGCAAATATTTTTTATTTGGATGGCTTGTATGCTATTTTTTTATTTATGTCAATATGATATGGATGTTACGCAAAGATATACTCTAGGCCGTCTCCAAGCTCATGCTGTTAAATGGATATTTGTCAGAGGTGTATGCAAACGTAAACGCATAGTGTTGAGCCAGTAGTATAAACTCTTCCCACTCGTCAAGAAACTCAATCTTGGCTAGGCGAGCAAGCTCACTTTTTTGTACAAATTGCTCGTGGTATGTAGCCAAATCAATAGCCGCAGCCCGATGCCATCCACGAGACAGAAATCTCTGACTAGTGCTCTGCAAAGTAGGATAAGCGTGAAGACCACGAAGCTCAAGACCACGGTTTCGAAGGTTCTCAATCATCATCCGACCAAAACGATCATCTGGTAGAATTTGTTCATAGGTGAGAATTCCCGAGTTTGGGATATTCTGGGTAATCCAATCTAAAATTCGGTCAGAATGTTGGGAATCCAGGTATATCAATACGCATTCACTCAAAAACAATGTTGGCTTGTTGCAGTCAAATCCACGATTGATGAGTTTTGGAACTACTTGCGATTCAAACTCACGTAAATCACCTGCAAGCAAATTGTAAGTAGATGAATGTATCTCAGTACCACCCGCTGCTACTTGTGTGTCTTCTGGTAGCATTGTTTTTAGATTAGTACTATGTCTGAAAATAGTCGCTGCCTTTTTTGCTGTTACTTCTGCAAAGTCTATTTCAAAATACATGCCAATATCAAATTCCTGTTGTCGGAGTAAAAAGTATGATGTATCTACGCCAGCGCCTAACACTACCACCTGTCCATTATTAACTTTTGATACAAATTGACGCAGAATACGTTGCACTCCTTCAAAGCGACTATGCGTGCCTCGGTTTATTAGTGGTGCTCGTCGTTGTGGACGCTTAATAAAGTATCGAATATACGGATCGGATATGTATCCTAGATTGGCAGCAGACTCACGACTTACTGCAGCATCATTACTGGTTCCTTGTACTGCAGAATCGTCAGAGGTATTAGTATTCATTTTTGGCAGACGTCGTATGGGCACTTTTTGAAAATAAGAGAACGCAAATTAAATATTTTTTACAAATAAAAAAAAAATCTGTCTTCTAACATTATTGCGGTAAAAATTGAAATAGTGGGTTTAGGTCAGGAGGTCAAGCGCTTCCAGATTCTTTATGCACCAACGGCGTGGCCACCATTGATTTCACATTACAGAAAATAAAACATACATGTTAGCATCATTTAATAATACTAGCAGTAAAAAATAAAAAACAATTGGAAAAGAAAAGCAACATCTCACAAAACTTTCACGCCAGAAGGGCTGGTTGTCTTTATTATTGATAGAAAAAATACTATTGACTAATAAAAATGAACGCTTGTCTTTTTCAGGTACATACGACAAGTAGAAGCCACATACATGGAATAATAAATTGTTATTTCGTGAAAAAAGACATTCGACAAAAAGCAAACCAAATTATGTGCAATAAAACACACACTATATATCTCTTTATTAAGAAATGTATATATGCGCTATATCATCCATGCAATTTTTGTAAAATTGTTAACAGTACAAATAATTTTATGTATAATAGCACACCTTCATGGGCGTATAAACTATGCACTTTTTTTGTTAAATATTGTTTTTCTAGAGATAAACCTCTACAGGTAAGCCATTGGCTTAAAGATATAGACAAATGGTATAAATGCCAAGGATAATTGAACAAGGGTGGGATGCAGTTTTTTGCAACAAACAAAATATGCGCCATATTTTTGCTGCTGCTTCTTTCCCCACCTCATAAAAACCGGACTGGGGGAAAAAAGAAAATACTATACGCAACATCTAATAGTCACAACCAAGCTCTTCTTTGTTTCAGCTTATCTCATAATTAAAACTTACTTAAAATGGGTTCAGATAATATCAAAGTCGTCGTGACAGGAGCGTCCGGGCTTTTAGGTCGTGCTGTAGTAAAGGAGGTTGTCAAGCGTGGACACACAGTGATTGGTACAGCATTCAGTCGTGCTGGCTTTGGACTAGAGAAGCTTGACCTTAAGGACGCAACTGCTGTAACACAGTTTATGAAACATTATCGGCCACAGGCAGTTATACACTGCGCAGCTGAGACGCGGCCAGATTTTGCTGAGCGCGATAAAGCTGCAGCCGAGCTATTAAATGTGAAAGTCCCTGGTCATCTGGCTGAGCTTTCAAAAGATCTAGGCGCATTCTTTGTATACATATCCACGGACTATGTCTTTGATGGCACTCAGCCGCCCTATAAGATTGGAGATACGCCCAACCCGCTAAACTTTTACGGCTATACTAAATTTGCTGGTGAGCAGGCAGTAAGTGCAGCTAATCCACATGCGGCAATCCTACGAGTGCCAGTACTCTATGGCATGTCTGATAATCCCAAGGAGGGGTCTATCAACGTTCTAGTTAACTTGATCCGCGGAACCCAACCAGCTAAAGTCGATGATGTGCAGCCGCGCTTTCCAACATGCACAGATGATGTTGCGCGTGTGCTTCTGGATATGGTCAATATGGGTATTGGATCCAAACACAACCTTGTTAAAGGCATATTTCATTTTAGTGCCAAGGAAAAGATGACAAAATATGAAATCTGCCAGGACTTTGCTCGTATATTGGGCATAGATATGCAAAACAAAATTTTGCCAATCAAGGAGAAGCCTGTAGAACCTGTGGCGTCTCGTCCTGACAACTGTGAATTGTCAACTGAGGCTTTGGAGCACATTGGTATTAGTGTCAATTATGTACCATTTCACGAATGGTGGTCTTTCTACCTGAAACAGCACAAGTAGTTTATTGAAATATTAGAACCTTTTATTTTGGCTTTCTATGTTTTAAATATCAAAAGTGGAAATCTTGTAAAAAAAAAAAAAAGGTGCCACTACAGTAACTGCACAATTTACACTGTCAAAATTTTAACTGTTGTCAACATATGTTTATTTTATTAAACATAAACTGCTAGTTAAATACAGCTGAGCTGTAAAAAAATCTACTGTGAAGATATTTATGCTAACAAACTTTAGAGCACTAAAGAATTTTACATATATTCAAGCTGCTATAGTTTAATTGTCAGGGATAGGTTAAAAGTTTGTTATATTGTTTAAATTAAAATATAACTTCAGAGAAACCCGGGAAACAGGAAAAAACTCTAAAAGCAATGGTTATCTATATGTAGTTTAAGCGCAGATTGATTGACGCAATGCGTGTCTGTCTCTGGCCGCAACAGCTGCAATAATTACTGCAGCGTAGACTTAAATAAAACTTAGATAAGACCAAGTGTAAAATGGTACTCATCTCCATTATCGTCTACAAATTCTACGGTAAAGGCGTCGTAGTCTTCAAGCGAGTCATCGTCCCCGAGTACATCCCCACCTACTGTTATTTCTCTGCTAATTGTTATTCCATCAAAATTCTCTTCAATACTATCTTTCAGAGCTTGGACAGTAGCGTTTTCTTTTAAGAGATCGTAAACTCTAACTTCAGAAAGGCTGGACATTTTATAGTTGCTTTTATGTTGCTAGAATGCTTTGCTTTTTTTAAAAAAAAAAGTAGTGTTTGGAAAAATTGTTATTGAATGTATGATAACCAATTGCAGCCAGAAAATTGGACAATTTATATACTCTCGCCAAAGAGTGAAAAAATTCTATTTTTTTTTTTAATAAAAATATAATTTGGCGCCAATACTTGTAAACATTTTCATTTATTTGTGACGCTCATTTGCACAAACAACTACCAAGACTTTTTTAAAGGTTTGTTTCCAGTTAAGGCATCTTTATATAAATTTATTTAATTACCCAAGACCACTAATAGAGGTTTGTAATTGCGCCGACTTTAATATATTATATTAAAACACCCAAGACCATTTACAAAGGACTTGTTTGTAGTCTAGTCATCTTTAAATGAATTTTATTTAATTACCCAAGACCATTACAAAGAGTTGCTTTGTCAATGACTTTTATTAAATTAAAAGCAAAAGAGGTATCTATAATATTCTATCATTTGTCTCAAACTAAATTTTACAATTGAGGTATAATTTTTAGTATTGAAACAAAAAAAATACTAACTCATTTAACTCTTTTCAGTAGCTCGTCGGTTAGAGTAAGAAAGGCTAACCTAATGTTAGCTACCTCTGCTGCAACCTCTGTTATTAAGGTACATATTGTTGCGTAAAAGTTGTCAACAGTGTAGATAGGCCGATAGTTTGCGGGGCATGTGAGCATATTCTAATGTGTTTTGTACTCTGAACAATCTGGGATCAAGCACGATTACATTTCTGCTTCCGGATAAGCGCGTGGATACCACATCCACTGCTGCACCATTACTGGCAGTTTAGTAGCATTTAAAGCTTAAAAGACTGCCTTTGCACGTCCTGGGGATTAGTGATCTTCCAGGAGTTTTTGCAGTGGACCTGGTCATCCCAGCCTACTGCTGTGTTTGACGCCCTTGAAAGAAATAGTTGAAAGTAAAATTTTAATTGAGAGACTCTGTACAGTGTTTGCTTCTTGGGTTCTCGATGGCAGCTGTGGGGATTCTCCTTCCTGCGCCGCGGCCACTTGCTCTACCAAATTTTAGTCTATCTAGTCTTTATCTTGTCGGCAACAAATTTGGCTGATCTGGCATGGAAAATGGCATCGCCAGCATGCAACCAGAATTTGCATCCTTGTGGGTCTCCAACCCAGGTTGAGAGACCATTTGTCCAAAAATGTTCCACAATTTTTGGCTGCTGCATCTGCTCGTTCATTGAAGACATTTCTCACATCTGCGTGTACCCAGCGCAGTGTGGGTGGTCTTTATTTCCCACAAAAACAAAGTTGTATCAATCGGCCAAGGTACTCTTGTGTTGACTTGAGATTAACTCTTGCAAGCCAGATGTGTCTACGGGGAGTTGAGAAATGTGTTGCGAGGGCCGAATGGCTCTCGGACATTAACCATGAGCTGCGCCACACAAGACGTAATAGGGGTCATGAAACGTGTTCAGAGCAATGTCGCATTGGAAGTGATTAATCCCCTGACTTACAATAACCAAGATATGATCTTACTCATATCCTGGTAATAGTTACGACAGGAATTAATTGCAAGAGGTGTTGGTGAATCTGTATAAAAGCAAGATGATCAACAATAGTTTTCAAATGTGTTTCATTAAGAAGAATAAAGATTCTTTAAACTATAGTCACTTGCTTCACTAAAGATACACGGCCACTTGCCGCAACAAATGCCTATAACAGCTTTTGAGTTGCAATAGACAGTTGCCTATTTGTCTCCCAGCACTAGTGTCGCCACTAACGCAAGAGCCATCTATCCCCCTGTGGTTGATATGGAGTTTCCATACTGTGTGTGCCCCGCTGCTTGCAGCTCTTTTGATCTGCCGTTCCACAAGGTACAGTTGAAGATGACAGCAAACTTATTCCTGTGGGCTCCAGCTTTGACTAGTAAAATTTATTGGTATAGACGCTGACCGAGTGGCAACTCTGTAGAGTGTCGGGCGTTTCC
>KZ303490.1:87872-101833 GCA_002705745.1 Coemansia reversa NRRL 1564
GCAAATTCGTAGTCAAGTAATTTCGGAACGAATGGTAAACTGGTTTAGAAGTCAACGGCAAAGGGCACGCGAATTTATTAGAAGAAACCAACAAAGAAATCGACAAACGGTTATTGTTGAAGGTACCCGTTTTACGCAGAGTACCAGCGATTATGATGTGTCGCCGACACAGACTAACCGGTCCCGCAGGAGAACCGAAAGTTATAATCACTCAAACATTGGAAACAGTAACTAACTATTAATAGATGCAAGGCCTCTATCCGAACAGGCGTGTTGTTGCGAAGGGGCGTAACTTGAGCAAAAGAACAATGCTTAGATCTCGCCCCTGAACATGTGCAGGTAGTCGGCCAAACTCTCACAATGATTGTTTCTATTGATTGCCGTGCAGTAAGTTGATAAAAGCAGAGCAAGTGGCATAGCAATTGTTTTCAGTGTTTTCATTAAGTTTAATGATAACTTTCTAAAAATATTCTCTACTCGGAATTGTAACATATATTACCATCGCACTTTCTCTTCTTGTTTCGCTTGCTTGGGGATTTATATTTACCCAAACTACTCCCTCGTCTTATACTTATCCTACCAGGGCTACTATGTCAGTAAACTCTCCTTTTCCGACACCGGCTCCAACTGAGGCCCCGCTGCTTGAGCATTTTGGATGGCCGTCGAATATTGTAACCATTCCGACTCCAACGCCATGGATCGATTTGAAGGAATTCACAACCATGTCTAATATTATATATGAACATATGCCAATGTCTATTGTGCCTTACTCTGTTTTTGCGATTATTATTATTCTTGTGGTGGGAGTTATCGGACTTGCAGTTATTGTGTCGAACACACACTTTCATGTAGCGCAGATGCAGACACAGCTCGAGACACAGGCCATGAAAGCAGCCAATATCGAGCAGCTCCTTACCACAGCGGTACTACAGCTCGAGAACAAACTTGATTCAAAGCTAGAAGTGTTGTCTATTAACAAAGAGCAAATCGATGCAAACTCTACACAAATCGATGAAGTTCAGAAAGTAGTCCATGACATAATTGCAACGATGAAAGTCGAATGCGGCCAAGCGGCCAGCCAGAAAGCAGCAATTGATAATACTACAAAAGCAATCGATACACTAAACAAACAAATGGACATTGTTGTGAAAACCTTGACTGCAATTGTAAACGATCCTACCAATAAAAAATAGTTTTTTAAATAGCTCTGTTTTAACCTTGTTTTATTTCTGTATTAAAAAAAGTTCTACTCAATGTTTACTAGCAATAGAAATCATGTATATTGGGGTTAAATAATTTTTAGTGCATTTATTTTTTTAAAAAAAAAAAAAAAGTCATCTGTATCTAACACAAGAAATTTTTTAAAATCAACCATAGACAATTATAGTCTTTGTGGAGAGAGAACTCAGCGGCAAGGCAGCAAAGTGCAGGTGGCATGAAGCATAGCCAAGCAGCTGATTCTGCAGCTATCAGCTTTATACTATATAATGTGGAGTGGGTTATACATTATAAAAGAAACAGTTTACACTAGTAACAATTTTGTACATTTTCAAACGAAAAGCTTGATAATAGATGTAACAAGGCATAGAAAAATACTAGGTAGCTAGAGAGATCAAAGTCAGTATCAAAATTCTACGTCTCCCATCTTGGGCTCTAACAGAAAATCCGGGTGCTGCTACAATTAACAAAAGTGGCGGCATGCCGAATAAAATTTGGTGGGTCCTCTTACTTGGCTGGAAATTTGCTGAGGATGTTTCCGAGGGTTACAAAGCCCGAGCATCCAGTGGAAGAAACAAAATACTGCGGGGTGAAAGGGAAAGGCAAAGAGCCATAAGCATAACATATTCTTTCAATGGGTTTTGCAATATTTTTGAGTGATTTCTGCTGTCTATGCGTTTCTCATTTACTTTTCTAATATATTTTTAATAATAATAAAGGTTGACTTTATGTGTAATCAATGATAGGAAACACCCACTACAGTTCTTAATCCATAGCAAACAGCTTTCGACAGACAATAACAGCAGTAATGAAACAATCAAAGGCGGTTGTCAGCACCGCCAGCTACCTGCTGATATCGCTATTCCTGACGTTGCATAATAAAATGGTGCTTCAATGGTATAACTTTGGATTCCCATGGCTTGTCACTGCAGTACATAGCCTCGGGGGTATAATCGGCATGCAAATTCTTCTTGTAACTGGATATTTTACGCCCAAGGAGCTGGATAAAAAACAGATGAAGATTTTATTGATGTTTTCGCTGTTATACACGATGAACATTGCAATGAGCAATGTATCGTTGCATTATGTATCGGTGCCTCTGCATCAGATTGTGCGCGGGACAGTTCCAGTGTTTACTGTTATTATTACGCTTGCTTGGGGGCTTGCACCCCAGGGTTACTCCTGGCGTGTCTATTCTAGTCTGGCGCCTGTAGTTTTCGGCGTGGGATTGACTACGTATAACGACTATTACTCGTTCTCATTGATTGGGTTTATTTTAACGTTTGTAGGAACAATACTTGCAGCTGCAAAGACAGTGGTGACCAACACAATTCTTGTGGGAGGATACAAGCTAAAACTTCCAGCGTTTGACTTGTTATACCGCCTAACACCGCTGACATTTGTGCAAACAATAACATGGTCAGTAATGTCAGGCGAGACATCCGAAGCGTGGGCATTTGTTCAGGGGCTGCGGACGCAACGCGAAGGCGGCAGCAGTAACAGTGACAAACCCGGAGGCATATATTCGCTGGTAGCTGCTCTGATGGTTAATGGAGCTATTGCATTTGTGTTAAACATTGCAAGCTTCACAGCAAGCAAGAACACAAGTGCACTGGCAATGACGGTGACAGGAAACGTAAAGGTTGCCTTGACGGTGATTCTGGGATGCGCTTTTTTCCACGTAACACTGACGTCGCTAAGCATTGTGGGCATTTTATTCACAATAGTGGGAGGCGCGGTTTACTCTGCTGTGCGTCTAAGCGAGACTCAAAAAGCTAGAGAGCAAGCAAGCAAGGAGTTGGTGTGACTTTTATTAATAGTGATGGTTTGATATATACAGGAGTTTTTAGTTCATGACATGCATACTTGCGATGACAGTGCTTCCAGTTACCACCCTAAGGGAATAGCCATACCAATGTCATATCTTTGGCGGTATTAATGGGTACTACAGCGTCGTAACGGCCATGGTCTGTAGAAGCACTCTACAAGCGGAATAATCCATTGTTACAGGAAGAGGCGCTTGCAGAGAACCCAAAACGCTCATGTGTCTGGACACAACTAAACTATCATAGAGCACGTGCCTCCTCTACAATGACACGCATAGGACAGCGAGCCACGTGAGTGTCAATGATGCGTGTTTGTGTATCAATGAGCTGGAGTCGCAGATCGCGGTTGGTGGTGTCTGGGATTGTTAGGACTGCGCTGGAAAAGGCGAAAATGGCAGGGTATCCTGCGATCCACAAAGTTGAACCGTACTTGTTTCCCGCTCAAAAGAACAGAAAGAAAGCAACGAAAGCTTCTGCGCCTCTCCTCCTCCCCCCCCCTTTTTACTTCAGCTCTTTCCTATTCGTCCGCTCTACCCACTTTCACAACTCCGTCTCTCCACTGGTTTTTTCATTACGCATTTGCATGCTTGAGCTCAGTTTAGTATTATTATTTTTCCACTTCTTAAGGGATTTAGACGAAAACGAAAGAATTATACTCGCGCCATTCTGTCAAATTGAATCGAGAAGTAGCGAGTATTCTGTCAAGTTTTGTTAGGCCTGCCTGTAAATGTATATGCAGCAGGGCCAGGGCCCGGGCCAACAGCTGCCACATCACCCTCGACAGGGAATGGGCACCGCCTCTCAGGGGGATTCTTCAGGTAGGTAGTATTTGGACACAGGCATTTGAAGCGTGCGGAGGGTTCTTATTTAGTGAGCCTCTATGTGAGCGATGCACTTTCGCAATCTAATGAAGACGAGTGCAGCGGTTTCAAAGGCGGTTGTTTTTGTTGATTCTTTTGGTGGGACACAGTAACGTAGGTCACTACATATCGGCGACGATGGGCGGCAGTAATGGGCATATTGTCGGGATGGCGGGGGCGATGGGGCCGAACGAGCTCGGAATGGGCGCGATGGGCGGCGTTATGCCTTCGGCGATGATGGTCAATGGCAACGGCATGGTAGGCACAATGGCGCAGGCACACGCGATGTACTCGGGCGCGGAAGTGCCATCGAGCATCTCAGCCGCACAAGCGGCTGCAGCTGCAGCACAGGCGGCGGCACAGGCGGCCAGCAATCCGATGATGTCGTCTCCGTCGGTAATGAGCGGACCGATGCAGCTGGCGCCAACGCAGATTGTGCCTAGTAGCCAACACCACCAGCAGCAGATGATGGTGCACCAGAGGTCACGTGCGTCGGCCACGCCGCATCATCACGCGCGCGCGGCAATGGCACAGCAGCGCCAGCAGGGCAGCTATTTGGGCAGCTCGTACGACGCGTCACACTTGGTAACCGGTACGCCTGTCAGCAACTATGCCGATTTTCTCAGCGGCCGATCGACGACGCCGCTGGGTCACCTAAACGGCCATGGCTCAACGCCTGTCGTCATCCGGCCACCGAGCACACGCGCAAAGAGTGTGTCTGTTGGATCGGCCAATGGTCGTCGGACTCCGGGTGCGCCCGGGCATCACCCAAACGGCAGCGTTGGTACACCCGGTGGTTTACACAATCATCAGCAGCAGGCAGCACGCATAGATGGTCCGCGCTGGACAGAGCTCGATCTGGGAGGCATGAACTTGCGCGCACTTTCGTCGGCGCTGTTTCGCTATACGTTTATGACCAAGCTTTACATCAACCACAACCAGCTTACTTACATTCCGCCTGCCATTAGCAGTTTGCGTAGTCTCGAGGAACTTGACGCATCGGGCAATTTGCTGAGTTCAGTGCCACCAGAGCTCGGACTGTGCTGTCAGCTGAAGGAGCTGCTGCTGTTTGACAATCAAATTACCGACTTGCCTTGCGAGCTGGGTACGCTTTTTCAACTTGAGACACTGGGTCTCGAGGGAAATCCGTTGCAGGAAGATCTCAAAGGACTGCTACAGAAAAACGGCACGCGCGCGCTGATAGAGTGTCTACGTGAAAGCGACACGGATATGGCTGCGCCGCCGGAGAGGGAATGGATTTCGCTGGACAAAGATGTCAAAACGGACAATCCCGAGGTTCTGGCAGTGCTTAGCTATAATGTGCTTAGCTCCATGTATGCCACGTCGCAAAAGTATAGCTACTGTCCGTCATGGGCACTGTCGTGGGAGTACCGGCGAGATGCTATTATGAACGAACTGACCAATTTGGAGCCCGATGTCTTGTGTCTGCAAGAGGTAGAAGCCAGTCAGTATGACGAATGCTTCTGTAGCAAGCTGCGCGATATGGGATACGAGGGCGTTTTCTGGCCAAAGTCGCGCGCCCGTACAATGAGCGAGGAGGAGCGCAAACGCGTTGACGGCTGCGCGACTTTCTACAAGGTGGAAATGTTTGAGCTTGTTACGTCGCATCTGCTTGAGTTTCAACAGAGCGCTCTCAGCCGCAAAGACTTTCGCAAGTCGGATGACTTTTTCAACCGCTTCATGACCAAAGACAACATTGCTGGATTTGCTGTACTTCGGCATCGCAAACTGCCTGGTGAACCCTTGCTGTTTGTGGCCAATGCGCAGGTACACTGGGATCCCGAGTTTGTTGACGTCAAGATGGTCCAGACCACTATGCTAACCGAGGAGCTTGCGACATTGGTGCGCAAGCACTCACCTGGTATTGATTCTGTCTCTTCAGCTGTTTCAGCAGGCAGTAGCAGCGAATCCGAAGCGCACCGCGTGCAGATCCAGCTGCAGGCACAGCAGAAGCAGTTCCAAAAGACGGCTGCTGTTATTTGTGCTGACTTTAACTCGAAGCCTGAATCTGGCTTGTATGAGTTTTTGTCGCGTGGCCGGCTCGACAAGGAACATAGCGAGCTTGCGCGTCTGGAGCCGTATGCCGACTACAAGCGACATGGGCTGCGCCATCCTTTTGGGCTCAAATCTGCGTATGCCAGCATCGGCGAGCTGCCATTGACAAACTACGACTCGACATTTAGCGGTACGATTGACTACATTTGGTATACCACCGGGACGCTGATCCCGACTGGGCTACTTGGCGAGCTTGATGCGGATTGGGTTGCACAGACAGTGGGCTTCCCGAATAACCACATTCCCTCTGATCATATTCCGATCATGGCCGAGTTCAAGTGGAAACCTGGCGGAAATGCGTCTGGTATTACCGCCCCCTCAGCTCGCCCTTCGTTCCAATACACCAGAAAGTGACCCGTTGCGGGCCTCTGCGCTACATTTATCTTTTTATTGCAGTTTGTTTTACTTTCATTGTGTTCTTTTTGCTCAACTCCTTTCTCTTCTGCGCATCATGTTGTTGCTGTCTCTGAGTTAATCTACAGTGAGTCGCAACTGCTCCAACAACAACACCCACTGTACAACCCACCTCTCCCCATACTTGCTGGCTGTTCAGCGCTATGATAAAGGTTTCTGCTTGTCACTTACCACAATACTTTAAATCAAAATCACAAAGCTGTCGTACTTTTTTGATCTTATTCGCCGCTTCTTGCTTTCCTGGTGTTGGCCATACTAAGACAGCCTAAAACACGCACACAAAGAAGAAAGATGAAGGTTGTTCCACTGGGTGCTGGGCAGGATGTTGGGCGGTCGTGTGTACTAGTGACGCTTGGCGGCAAGACAATAATGTTTGACTGCGGAATGCACATGGGTTACAACGACGAACGTCGTTTTCCCAATTTTAATTACATTACAACTTCCGATGACTTTACCTCTCGCATTGACGCAGTAGTGATAACGCACTTTCATTTGGATCACTGTGGAGCACTGCCACATTTTAGCGAGCAACGCGGTTATCATGGGCCCATATACATGACGCCACCAACGAAAGCTATTTGTCCAATTCTACTTGAGGACTATCGTAAGATCACTGTTGAACGCAAAGGTGAAACTGGGTTTTTTACCTCACAACATATTAAGGATTGCATGAAGAAGGTTGTTCCTCTTCATCTTCATGAAACCGTGTGGGTAGATGATGAGCTCGAGTTACGAGCATATTATGCTGGTCATGTATTAGGCGCGGCAATGATTTATGCAAGATGTGGTAGTGAGAGTGTTGTATATACCGGTGACTATAATATGACGCCAGATAGACACTTAGGTGCGGCTTGGATAGAAAAAGTGCGTCCTGATATTTTGATCACTGAAAGTACCTATGGTACTACTATTCGCGATTCCAAGCGGGCACGTGAGCGTGATTTTACTGAAAAAGTTCGTAGCTGCGTTGCACGAGGCGGCAAAGTGCTGATTCCTTGTTTTGCATTGGGTCGTGCACAGGAGCTATGTATTCTAATAGAGTCCTACTGGGAGCGCTTAGGACTTAAAGTTCCAGTTTACTTTTCGGCTGGTTTGACAGAAAAAGCGAATCGCTACTACAAGTTGTTTATCAACTGGACAAATCAAAAGGTTAAGGAATCTTTTGTTGATCGCAACCCGTTTGACTTTAAGTATATCAAACCCTGGAACCGAGATTATGTAGATTTGCCTGGGCCTATGGTTTTGTTTGCTACACCTGGTATGCTCCACATTGGAACATCTCTGGAAGTATTTAAAAAATGGGCACCAGACGAACGTAATATGCTAATTATGCCTGGTTATTGCGTAGCTGGCACTATTGGAGCAAAAGTGCTGAGTGGTATGAAGGTTGTTGATATTGATCAGTATTCGCAAGTAAATGTTAATATTGACGTACAGAACCTCTCATTTTCTGCTCATGCCGACGCAAAGGGTATAATGGAGCTCATCCGCCAGGCATCACCGAGGAATGTCGTTCTTGTACACGGTGAAAAGAGTAGAATGTCATATTTAAAGTCAAAAATCATGGGTGAGTTTGGTTGTCCGTGCTACGATCCAGCTAATGGAGAGCTTCTTGAGATTGAAACTGAGCAGGATGTTCGAGCACTAATGTCTGATCAGCTCTTTCAGCGCGCATGGTCAGGCGAGCAGCAGAGACAAGAGAGACTTGAAAAGGACAATCAAATTAAACCACCAAGTCCAATTACTCAAATGCCAGTACGTGGTGTGCTATTACTAGGCGATGGTGGAAAGCGCCTGACTCGACTTCTTGATCCGTCCGAGTTTGATCTGGATCAAGTGCCTGTAGCAGAACCGCGTGCTGAAAATTTCAAAACCGACGATCAGCAGCCGACAACATCTGGTGATACACGGTCTTCAGATGAACCTGATGAGAAACTAGAGACTGTAGTATTCTCTACTCGCAAAATATTTGATGATGTGGCAGTTGCACAGCGCATGGGTCTTGATGATAATGCTGATACTATACAGGCTGTGTTGGATGCCGTTTATGAGTTATTTTCTATCGACTCGGCCCAGCAAGTCCATCAGCACAAAAATGTCGATGGTTTTGGTTCTGTTTCGGTTGGTGACTCGGTTAAGGTCAGCACTTCTCCTGTATCTGACTTTGATGAACTTCCTTCTCTTTCTGTTAGTTGGGCTTGGGAAGAAGAGGAACTGGCTACACAAACATTAGCTATTTTGAACCGTGTGCTTGGATAGTTGTTGTGATACAAATATAGTAAATGCATTACTTTAGCCAGTTATGTTGTGTCATACATATGTACTATGATTTCTAACAGGGGGTTTTACGACATTCCTTGTCGAACAATCAACCATCTATCTTTAACAACATTAAAGAAACACTAACTGCTATGCAAAATCGAAAGATGTTTTAGCTGTTGTAAAAGCATACAGACGAGGTGTGACTAGTAAATTGGTTTGTCCAAATGTTGGAGTTTAAACCACGTTATAAGGACACTTTCTGGAAGAATAATATTTTTAAATAACGTAGTTTATATAGTTCAACTTTAGAAAAATAGAACAGCGAAATGTTATAAAAAGATATTGGAAGCTGTAAACCATTTTGTTGGACAAGAGCACCTACTATATCAGGAAGTCAAAAAAAATGTTCTTTCACATATAACTGCACTGAGCATCACACGTAAGACCCCCCCCCCCCAAAAAAAATCGAGCCAAAGCACAAATTTTATTGCAACAACTCTTTTGGAGAATTGTGACAGTTTTAAATTAGAAACAAACATTATGTTTTTAGGATATCACTTATTGTCGAGTAGCTATGAAAATAATAATTGTGTTCAAAATGTAGAAAAATAATAAAATATTTTATGTTGCAAACAACACTACTTGGTGCTATATGTCACAACAGACAAGCCAAGAAGAGCATCAATTTCATCTGCATTTAGAGTAGTTGTCTGAATTACAGAGCTTGTGACAGGTGGCAGTGGTTCGGCCAGCTCCTGGGCGGAGACCTCATCTGGGAGCGAAATGCGATTTACATTGGCAATGCTCATAGCATTGGCAACATCAATATGACTTAATTCCTTTAGATCCAGATGACTTAGATCTGGTAGCGGCATTTTTGCCAAATCATCGAAACTGATTCCCGCCTTGTTCATTAAGTCAACAATGTAGTCAAAGTTTGTTAGACTAGCTGGATCCATTGGTGGGATAGTAATGCTTGGCAATTGAAGAGCAGTAAGAGCGATGCCATCAAATGTCATATCCGGAAGATGTACTGTGGCCAAGTCAATTTCAGGTAAATCTATATCAGGAAGAGTAAACGGAAGCTTCACGCCATTTTGTAGTACCATTTGAAGGCCACTGGAAATCATTGGTCCAGTTAAGCCGCTTCCAGGTTTTGTAATTGTAGGCTGTGGTAATTCTGCTTCAGAACCTGAGTCGGTAGATATTGACATGTCTGTAGACATATCTACGCTTGTCTCAGCACCAATTGTAGATGATGGCCAGGTATCATCGAATATATCGCCCGTGGAAGATACTGAGAGGTCTACACTTATCTCGGTACTCACACTTTTATCCTCATCATTGGATGTTGCCGAGGGCAGTGGTGACATGTCGTCAGATAAAATTTGTGTTGGTTCTTCACTATCAGTGCTCTCAAGTGATTCTATACTGTCGCTGACTTCTGTGGGTGTACCAACATCTGTAACTGTTAAATTATCGCTAGTTGGTGTATCACTATCAATGCTTGATGACAATTCACTGCTTATTCCGCTAATTTCAACTTCCGGGGATGTGAATGGATCATCAGATGCACCTTCAGGCATTGTAAATGGTGGTGCTGAGCTATCTGCAGGAACATCTGGGTGGTTTTGATCTTGTATACCGCAATACATATTCTGTCCCTCTGTTTTCATGCATACTGTCCCTGGAGAACAGGCAAATTGGACAAACGAACCTGAAAGACACCGTAGATAATAATTGTGTTGACCACTGGGTCCTGGACACATGTACTCATCAAAAGGCGAAACAAAGCTACATTGTGCGCCAGCCACTAGCGAATTACTTGCAGGGGGTGGTTGATTTGCCATATTGAGGGGATAGCTACATAGAATAGAGTCACCTTGTGTAAAGCATGTTGTTCCAGGACCACAAGTCTTTTGCACTTCGTTACCACCTACATCACATTGAAGGAATTCTGGACTCTGGCCGCTGGGTTCTCCACATCTGTATGATCCTGGATTACATGACTGACCATTTACATCTGATGTGGCAAACAAAGCAGCAAATATTGACAGTCCAAGCCGGTATCTCATTTTCTATTATTTATTTAGTATGTTTTTTTTTTCAAATGTTGCAGAAAAGACAATAAACTGATTGGCGTGGTATTTAGATAGTGGTGTTAAAAGTCAAGAAAAATAGCCAGTCTAGTTTGTACAAAAAATATTAACACTTGCTGAAGAGAAAGAGAAAGCATAATTTACGTGCCGTCCACTGCTTTCTTCCTAAAGTTACATTGATAGCAGCTGTCATTAATAACCAGAAGATATGAGAGCGCAATACCATTGGAGGAAAGACGCTGGCTGTAGACCCGTGGTTGCTGCGTTTGAACAAGTATTTGCGACAATTTCCAGCAGCCGTAATCAGCAATAGCATACAGCTGCAACATATCGTTTGAACACATCCATGCAGAAAACAGCAGTCACTATATGAGGTCACGTGTATTCAAGTTAGATGCTCTTAGACTGCTAACTTTTCGTGAGTGCATTATGCCCTTGTATAAAGAGACGCGCTCCTGTTTGTTTCGATAACCAGTCAGCTGTGTGTACATGGGCAAAAGGGGGGTAAATGAGAATACCCAGAGTGCTAACCAGATCAACTAAACCTTGTTGATATGACACGAGACGAATAAGGTACACACTGTTTAATGGGGGAATTATTTGGACCAATTAGATTATGACAGAGTAGAAACCAATGTTTGGAGGCAAGGGCGCCGATATGAATCCGAGAGCGGCACAGTCACATGCCAAAAAATGCGCCACGAGCATTTCCTGTCCCTGACATGTGTTAAATATGCAGGCGTCTGCTACTCCATCTTTTTTCTTTTAAAAAAAAAACTGTACACTATTTTTTTTTATTTCTATTTGTTTGCTTATGTTGTCAGCGCAACTAGCATTTATTTCTTTTTAAACAACCCTTACACATTATTATTTATTTCTAGATCCATGTCGCTTCCAAAAGATACATTGCCACCAGTTGGACACGCTATATCAGGAGCAGGAAGCTCTGCGCTTGCTCTGTTACTTATATATCCGTTAGACACGTAAGTATAGACTAAAAGGAATTTACTTGTATGCTATTCGTTCAACTGGAATACAATTGCACATGTTTGATATCCGAGTCCTGGGATCATGTGGATCTCTAATGTCGCATTTATCTATAGGTATTTAAGAAAGCAGCTAATTACTCAATTTGTAACCGCTATACAATGTAGAATAAAGACGCGACTGCAAGTCCAGACGCGATCGGCGAGCGATGAAAAGGCACTGAAGGATCCAGCAGACGCGGTGCGTAAGATTGTGGTTAATGAAGGTATAAGCGGGCTTTATGCAGGACTGGGAAGCAATATGATCAATCAGGTAATAAATGGCTTCGTGTACTTTTACGCATACAGCACAGTGCGTAGAATCGCGTTGCGCACAACATCCAGAGATGGCAAGTCTCTGACAACGGCAGTGGAGCTTAGTGTTGGGGCACTAGCGGGGATGGTCAACCAGATTATTACACTACCGATTGGCGTGGTTGCGACCAGACAACAAACAGCGCATTACACGGAGCGCGCACCATGGTATCAGACGATTAAAACAATACTCTGTTCGGAAGGATTGACAGGTTTGTGGGCAGGATTCCGTCCGGCAATGCTGTTATGTGCAAACCCAGCTATTACATATGGTGTGTTTGAAAGAGTAAAATCAGCGCTACTAAGAGACAGATCAAGAGAATATTTGAGCTCAGCCGAGGCATTCTGGGCTGGCGCATTGGCCAAGACACTGGCAACGATTATCACATATCCATATATTATGGCAAAAGTTCGTTTGCAATGGCGACCAAGCAAGGAAGAGCTGGCAGCAAATGGACAAGAGATCGTGTATACATCCTCAACAGATGTGTTACATAAAGTGCTGCGGAGAGAGGGTGTTGCAGGATGGTACAAAGGCATGCAGACTCAGATTATCAAGGCAGTTATAACGCAGGCGTTAATGCTAATGATAAAGGAGTCCTTTACTCTTCAGGTGATCCGCACTTTTGCGCTTCTCAGCAAGAGATCAAAAGCCATACCAGTTCCAAAAGCGTAATGTTTTCTTTTTTCCATTTATACAAGTTTGTTTGACTGAGAAAAACAGAAAATTACAATTGGAAAACGTTAATAGCAAACCATTTATGGTTAGCTGCTGCTGCTGCTGCTGCTGCTGCTGCTGCAGTCAAGAATATTGTCATGTGTACTAAGCTCTTCGACCAAATGTTGGATCAGATCCTGTGTATCTGAATGTACTGTGGGAGTAGTAGCCAGCCATTCGCAGATTGCCGTGCGCGCATTTGGTAATACAGTAACCACGCGCAAAGCAAGTAGAAACTCATGTGTGCGAACAACCAACAGACAACCTATGTCGATGCCATCCGCTGGTGGAACTCCAAAGATGCTGCGCATGCGCGCAATATCGACGTTAACAGGCAAAGTATCAGAAACAACAGAAAGCTCAGCGTCCTCCAACGTAGATTGATTTCGTGCAAAGAAGCAATCAGCCAATTGCAGCAAGTGAATACCAAAGCGATGGGATACGCTCAATTGTTGACCAGTGCCAGGACTAATAAACTCCAAAGCAATACGACCATTCAGCTGTTGTAGTCTATCAATTTCTAGTTCAAGTTCTGTTTCTGTAGTTGATCCACTATCCACACAAATCTCACGCTCAGTCTGCGTAAACGACATACCATCACACTTGTCCGGCAGATCACCAATACTTTGTTTAAACAACATAACCACGTTATCCTTTTTGTTTACCACTCTCATTCTTATATGATACTTGTCTAATATCTGTCTTGGACAAAACCACAAACGAACATGTGCATTTTGCAAAGGAATAGGCGATCTGTTGCTTATTGCAATCCGAAGATTGATCTGGTATCCAGAAATATTAGAGCGTTTGTGTGCAAATACTGATACTTGTACGGAGCGTTTGACCAATTCTTCCATCATTTTATTCATTGATAATGTCATTTGTGCTGCCTGTTGCATGTTCCCTACAAGTACCGTTTGCATTGCTTGTAAAGACGCTCCTATTGTCTCTGCAGTATTCGACAGTCCCTGTACTAGCTCATTTGAACCTCCTGTCTGTTCGCTTGAAGTATTAGGCTGTTTATTGCTGTTGCTATTATTCTCATTGCTACTGGATTGCGACATTACGAAATAAACTCGAATAAACAAGAAAAATAAAAGAAAATTACTGTTACCTGAGAAAAAAAAAAAAAAAAAAAAAAAAAATTT
>KZ303490.1:102205-128302 GCA_002705745.1 Coemansia reversa NRRL 1564
AAAAAAAAAAAAAAAAAAAAAACATTTTTTATACCCAAGAAGGCAAACTGATCACACCATAATGTCATAAAATCTGAATATTTGTTGATTCCTTTTGTATAGGTTGAATGCCACAGAAACATTAATAAACCAAGTTTGAAAAAACTTTACACATATTACATTACCTTTTATTTTCGTTTTATTAGTAGTTTTATTAGAAAATAATTTATATACAGAAAAAAAAAAAAAACAAATACGGATAGATGGGATTGCTTTCAATAATCAAAAAGCTACGAGAGAAGGAGAAAGAGGTACGCATTTTAGTATTGGGACTTGATAATGCTGGTAAAACAACAATAATGAAACGATTAAACGGTGAAAACATTGATACAGTATCACCAACTCTAGGATTTAATATAACAACGTTAGAGTTAGATACTTACAAATTAAATTTCTGGGATGTCGGTGGACAAAGAACAATCCGTCCATATTGGCGTAACTACTTTGAACAGACTGACGGTATAATCTGGGTAGTAGATTCTGCAGATAAGGAACGAATGAATGATTGCAAGAACGAATTAATTTCTTTGTTAAAAGAAGATAAATTAGCAGGTGCTTCATTATTAGTTTTTGCAAATAAGCAGGATATTGCTGGTGCATTAGATGATGAAGCAATCAGAGATGCATTGAATCTGTCTGCTTTTACTACTCACCACTGGTCTATTAAACCATGCAGTGCTATCACTGGTGATAATCTTTTCAAAGGTCTTCAATGGCTGGTCCACGATATTGCTTCTCACATTTACATGTTTACATAATCATCTCTTTTTTTTCCATATTAAACTACTTTTTTTTTTTTTAAAAAAAAAATGAATTTATCAATCTAAAACGTCAAAAGTAACCAAAAAAATATATATATTTAGATATGTCGAGCCTCAAAGATTGTGTAACCTTCGTCTGTGCCAGTAGCATCACTCACATTATCGAGTAATGTATCAAGTTGCATATTATCGTTTGCAAAATGTTGGTCAATAAGTGCGGGTGTTTTAGCAAAGTGTAGTAGACTATATTTTGATCTATGACCTGCTGTTTGGTTTGCTGCACTGTCACTTTTAATATCAGTAGCTGTAATCGTACAGCGTGTCGGTTCAAAGCCTTTTGCAACGGCAGCAGCAAAACTCTGCACTTCTCCAGAATATACTGGCAAAAATAAGGAGACCCTTAAACAATCCTCATACCTTGGCATTCGGCAATCCACACTTCCATCTACGACATCTCTATTGTCTTGGCGATCAATAGCTGGAAGTGCAGCGGCAAATAATTCAAGTAAAGAATCTATCACCTGGCACGAATGTTGACGTGGTAGACCAGGTGCTGCTTGGCGTACCAACCACCAAACTTCAAGCACACGGAGAAGCAACCAGAATCTGGAAATCATCTGTATAGGCCCCATTGATTCATCCAGAAATGGCTCCATTTGCCGCGTTGTCGCCAAGCGTGCACCAACAAAATGTGTCCAAAGATCGGTGCGCAGCTTGTATAAACCAATATTTACAAATGGCTCCAGCGGTCGCTCGTCAATCCACGTGTCTAATTGGCCAGAGAGCCGCTCACGCTCAGCCTCCTCATCGACCAGCGTCTGTGCCTGCGCTATCAGCAGTGCCTGTCGGATTACCAGTGCTAGCGGTGACTGATTACCATCGTTGATAAATGGCTGCAGTCGCTGTGTCTCCAATCCCTCTGCTACGGCAGCCATTATCTCTGACAAATCACTTTCGTCGTAAGCGTGATGTGCTAATGCCCACAGTTTCTCGGTAAAATCAAGATCCTTGCGCACAGAAAACTCCTCCAGTGTATCATTCATTTTAACACGCTCGCACTGTTCTATTCCATTGTTGCCGCGAGTCTCGTCAATAGCCTTGTCTATAAATTCGTCTATTTTTTGTCCAAACACGCGGCGATGATTTTCCAATTCTGTCGTTGTCCCATCCGTCCCACTTGTCCTGTTCTCCATACAAGCTTCGTCAATTGTCTCTGTATTTTCACCGTAATCCCGTCGCCCACCACTGTTTCTCGACGCAATCTGCCATGGATGGAGAACAAATCCATTCAAGTTATTTCTTCCAGATTCCGCCATATCCTGCGTACTTATCCATTTGCTTCCAGCAGCCCAGCAGATGCACCATGTTTCCAGACGCTTTATCTCCATATACAGTGCCATCAAAGGAGTATTCGGATCAGCCTCTCGTGCTAGCGGCATACTCAAAAGTTCGATTATCCATTGCGTAGATGGCGGCGGCACAGGCGGAAACTGCGCAGTAAAACTACCACTACGCACCTCTGAGCTCCAAACTCCGTGAAGTACTGTATACGATGTAGAGGTACTCTCATCCAAGGAATCTATAGAACTGAGTGCCTCATCACTTCCTGAAAAGCTGACTGCGTCATCGTCTGCTCCTCTATGGCAACCACTACGCTTTATAATTGCATCGAGACTGGATACATTGTCAGGATCATCAGTATGTGACGGTGATCCAAGGAGTTCGTACTCAGCCCAATGCTGTCTTTGGTGTGCGTTGCCATCGGAGATCTGGTCAATTTCTACCACTGTTGACTCAGCATCGTGAGTCTGCAATCTCCCATGTTCCTTTACAGCCACCACATTAGCAAACATTTTGGCACTTCCTGGTCTAAATACAACCAGATAAAAAGGTGGGCGTGTGCCCAGTTGCGAGATTTCCTTTGTAAATGCCAACATAGGTAAAGCCAACTTTTCTCCATCATTGTTTTCATCTCGTTCTAATTCTGGAAGTATCTGTGCGTATTCTGCTGCCAGTACCCGTGCTTTATCTCTGTCTAAGGGTTCCAGCTTTTGTACACTCCATTCATATTCGTATTTCGAAATTGCACAAAGGTTATCAGAACTCGATGCTAGTGAATCCCATTCTGTCAAGGGCGCAGCACCGCTAACAACACCTCGCGATGTTCGTAGCATCAATATATCTTCATTTTCTTCTGTTGTTATTGTTTTTGTCGCTGATAGTAGTATAAAAGGCGTGGTAAGTCCTAATACTCTTCGTAAAGGATGATTTACTTCTGGTGGAATAAACCAGAGAAGCGACGTGTTTGCAAATACAAGTGGTGTTAGACTTCCACTTCTAGTCAACGTTTCTCGATTCCTCTTCTGTGCATTTTCAATAAAGGTGCTTAGTATCTCCTTAGTCAACCGTACTGGCATTACCAGTAAAAAGAAATATTTGTTTATTTACTACAATTAAAAAGTGCTTGAAAAGTGAGGGACATAAGATGCTTTCAAGGTTTCGTGTACAAATTGTAAATGCGCGTGAGCCGTTTTATAATAAAGTGCAGCTCAAGCCGCGAAATATCGAGCCGTACGGAGTCATGAAAAACAGTAAAGCATCAGACATATTTCGTTTGCGTTTCCGCCCTACATAAAAAGACTAAAAGCTATGCGCGCTTAACTCTTACAAGCACCAATAATTCACCACTCCAGATCAAAGACTATATTATGATTAATACATTATTCTTATAACTATTGCTGAGCATCCTCTCCTGCCATCAACTAAAGGCGAATGTTTAGTACGTATAGATGTCAGCTCACATTAAAGCATGCCTGATGTGGCTTGCATTAAACACAAGGCGTGCTGTGACGTTCTCAACAACAATGTGAAGAGGCGCAGAGGATAAATTATCAACAAAAAGTCCCCAATTAAAAAAGACCTGTGCTTGAGAGATGTTTTATGCGGGAACGATGGCGCACAAGTCGCCTTAATAGTTATGGTGGTGCAGAAGATATGATAACAAAAGCATTCCGCATTTACGCAGCCACTGAATTAAATTTTACAGTTGTTTTTTTTCTTTTGCGTAAACAAGTGTTATGTTGAACGAGCGGCTTACATAAATGCTTTCTTTATTGCTAGACAACACTAGTATTCCTGCTATAAGTAAAAGCTACTCAATAATCATAGGTAACTTTTACCAGCTAATCTGCAGCAAGCAAATAAGTAATGTCTTTTATAATTATAAGCTTTCAATCTTTGCAGTATTTAATAAACACGACCATGTTACTTTGTTGATTAAATGAAAAGGCAAAGTAACATACTACTCTGATAACAAAAAAAAACCACGCAAGCGTTTATAGTCTTTCTTCACAATACAAGAGCAGAATGTAGTTAATATCTACAAGTGGCTATTCCACATATCCATTTTACCATCTTTGGAAAGAGAATATAGTGGCTGTGTTGTTATTTAGATAAATTATATGTGGCTTGAATGCTGTTAGCGGAGATTTCAAGCAATGACTCTAGCAATTCTACCACTAAAAACCCCCGCAGAAACACAACACCTTAAACACCAAAAAGACAGCACTGTCACGATCTTTAGTTGTCCGTGAGGTCCATAACTTCAGCATGGGTTGCATCCGCATATTAACTTTACACATTTCTATTTTATAGAAGGATTTACAATATTCAAGAATTTTCCACACAGAATTTTTTGAAAATCCGGTCCTTTTCTCCAACACTTTGGTTCACATTTTTGTTCACTGAGAGTGTATAAATCATTTATTCTTCTTTTATCAATTTTGACCCAAAAAAAAAGGTATTTTATGTAGAGCGTGGAATCCTTAACCTTGTGTGTACTCTGTAGTAAAGCTGTATTTTAGAAAATATAAAGTGCATAGGTCTTACGATTTGAAGCTTTACATGTGAGGTGTCATCTGTTCTCATTCATGTTACACTTGTTAGAGTCCAAACAGGGTATTCCGAGCATATCACGCGCTTTGGATGTCTTTGTATTTTTTTTTTAAGAATAATTTGGACAACATCATGTTTTGCTGTATGGCGCATCTGTATGACACCTGAATTTATTTGTTAGCATCGTTTGCATCAGAGGCTTGGCGTTGGGAAACTTTGGAGAATCCTACAGCTAACCATATTTCTTTATATTGCTTGCATAATGGCAAACACCATTACTTTTTTTTTTTTTTTTTTGCTTTTTATATTTTCTTTTTTGATTGTAGACTACAAGTGTAAAAAAAAAGCCATCTTTTGACAACGTACAAGGCAAGAGCAAATGACTACGGCGATTTACTCCATCGAGGTACCAGGTGCGCCTGTGGTTCCTGGAGAAACTAAGGTATGGATTTCTACAGACACCATATTTTAGTGGAAACATACATGGTAGCTTCAGAACATTGACGACTAATTTCAAAAGGCATCCTTGTCTAACCACTATTTGCACTTGGAGTTTGGCCACTTGTGTAGCCGCGAATCGACTCTATTAATGTGGATGGCAAGTTGACAACAAACATGGATGGAGTTAACAATATGCACGACAATCTCCTGTTGGGTATGAAACTAGCAGGACCCAACGCTCGGTGCCTTGGGTATCGGCCAATGAATGGCAACAACGAACCTGGACCATACAAATGGATGACATTTAAAGAAGTCAAGGAGAGTGCAACAGATATTGGCTCTGGATTTACCAAGCTCGGAGCAAGCGCAAAGTCGCGTGTCGGCATCTTCTCAGCAAACCGCATCGAGTGGTCGCTTGTTGATTATGGATGCTGCGTTTACGGGCAGATATCCGTGCCCATGTATGACACGCTTGGCATGGAGGCGGTAAAACACATGGCTGAGGAGACTGAAATGGTAGTTATAGCAATTTCGCCCGAAAAACTGACAGAGTTTTTAAAGCTGTGGGCGGACCTTCCGCTGGTAAAGACGGTGGTTGTGTTTGGAGAAATTCCGAAAGAAAGTGTCGCATTGGCTCCTGAGGGCGCGCAGCTGATGACCCTTGATAATTTAATGGAGCTCGGAAAGAACGACGGACATGCACCATTACCTGAAATATCAGCTGGACCCAGCGATGCTTACACTATATGCTATACTTCTGGGACCACAGGTAGGCCCAAGGGCGCAGTTCTCTCACACATGTGTTTCTTGTCCACAGTGAACGCTGCACGTAACAGAATCAATCACGGCCATATTCCGACGCTTGACAACTCGGATGTGCATCTGTCAATTCTTCCTCTGGCGCATTGTTTGGAGCGTTGTATTCACGCAATTCTTTCGGGAAATGGAGCCCGCATTGGATTTAATCAAGGAGATATGCGCAAGGTAGTAGAAGACATTGGGGAGTTGCGTCCGACAGTCCTTGTTGGTGTTCCACGCATTTTTAATCGTATCCATGATCAGGTATGGGCGCAGGTAAAAGCCAGGGGTGGCATAGCAAGTTCGTTATTTAGCTATGCCCATGGTGTGAAGCGTGCAAATTTAAAGATGGGCTCCAACACACATTGGTTGTGGGATCGCGTTGTTTTTAAGGCAGTGCGAGAGCGGTTTGGTGGACGTTTGCGTTTGGTTATATCTGGTGCTGCTCCCATCTCTGCTGATGTTTTGGACTTTTTACGTGTCACTCTGTCGACGACAGTGCTTGAGGGATACGGAATGACAGAGGTCACTGGTCCATCTGGTGTCACATACGGTGGTGATATGCAGGCAGGTAGCGTTGGCCCTCCATTGGGTAACTCCATGTACAAGCTGGTTAGTGTGCCTGATATGAATTACAAAGTCGATGACAAGCCTAATCCTCGGGGTGAACTCTACATCAAAGGTAACAGCACTTTCTCAGAATATTACAAGCAACCTGAACTGACTGCTGAAACGATAGATACCGATGGATGGATAGCAACTGGTGATATTGGTACTTTCAATGAGCACGGAAACTTTGTGGTTATCGATCGCAGAAAGAATATGTTCAAATTGGCACAAGGCGAGTATGTAACTCCTGAACGTATTGAGATTATTTATACTGACTGTCCAGTCATTGAACAGATTTATATACATGGAGACTCGCTACAAAGCACTCTTGTTGCTATACTTGTTCCAAACGAAGAATTTTTAAGACGGGAAATTGAAGGTAGTTTTACCATTTCCGAACGTGCTTCTAAGCCTTTAAATAACCTCTGTATGGATCAAGATGTTGTTCAATTGATGATGAATATTGTAAAGTCGTGGGGTCAAAAGAACGATTTAAAGGGATTTGAGATTCCAAAGGCTGTCTACCTTGAATCTGATCCCTTTTCAGTTGAGAACAACATTATGACTCCTACTCTTAAGGTCAAACGCTTAGCTGCTAAAGCACGCTATTCACAGATTATAGCAGAACTTTATGCAAAGTCTAACTCTGACTCTGCTTAACTTTTATAATCTGTATTTTTCTCTTTTCTATTTACGTCGCTCTCTTTATTTTAAAAAAAAAAAACACACACAACTTGCTAAAAGTCTATTTAAGACAGCATATGAGAATTCTATCAATAATAATATCCATTTTTAATTGCTAATTTTATCGAGAAATCTTCTAAATATATGTGAGCACAGTTTAATTATCCCGTAAACTAACATAAATGTAGTTTCACCGTTTAACACTTGTGCAAATGTAATTGAAAAGTCATTAACTTTTGTTTTAAACAACTAAATTTGATAGTGTTTCTTTTAAATATTACAAAAAAAAAAAAATACATATAACAAAAAAAACGGTTTAATGCGCTATTGATGAAAGGCCAAAGAAGTATCCTTCTTTTGCTTTTTTTATTTATGCTTTGTGATTTTTTTCTTGCAGTATTAATTGTTTTGCTTTCTTGAATAAAAGGTAGTCTATAGTCGCTTTTTGGCAAAAGACGCTTCTTATAAGATGTTATAAAAAACAAAAGAAAGTTTTTTCTTTTAAAAGCCTTAAAAATCCCCTTGTCACTTTTTTTATTTAACAAAAAAAAAAATTCTACCAAATGTTTTACTATTGTTTTTTATTACAGTTTTTTTTTTATTTTCGGTTAATACACGTTTTTTTCACTAACATAACTGTATTAAACATACAATATCGATTAAAAAAACAACAAAAGTATGATTCATAGTTCGTTTAGAGTAAAGTGTGTTAGAATACATACTACATTAGCACTTTTAATATTTATGGGAGCTTCAATTGCTCGTATAGTTGCACTTGTCGATGTTGCTTTTGCTTTTGGTATGGTAATTATTTCTCAAATGGCACGTTTAACTATTACTAGTGTATGGTGTACTTTTTTCTTGCCATATGTTACTTGGACAGCAATGGCTTCAAATCGTCATTTTTTTGGTCAATTTAGAGGTTGGAGATATATGGCTGTTGGTGCCTTTCTACTTATAATGTCTGTTATTCAACTAGGTGAACCTACACTTTCTGTCTTATATGCTGGAAATGACGGTATTAATGCTCAACTTGCAAATAAAAAGGAACATTATGGAAATAATGTAAAAGCATTTCACGTCTTTTTATTTAGCATTGGTGCAATTCTTCATGCTTTTATTACTGGGTGGTTTTTAATAGTCATTTCATTCCTCTTCCGGAATTTGCGCAATATTTAAACGTTTTTGTAATATTCTAGTTGTGTCAAAAGGATGATAAACTTGTACTTTATAAATTAATAGTAAAAAGTAATATTTTCATCCTTTATTTCTTGTATAACTCTGAATCATTAGCTGCAGTCAATTTTTTGTCAGTAAATTTTTTTTATTTTGGCTACACATTGTAACGTATCAGCGCATTACCTTTCATTTTTTTTTTAAAAAAAAAATACAACTTAATACTTAGTGTAGCACTTGTTCCATTTTTTACATTATAATCGAGTAATGAAATAAACTTGTCCCAGTTGCGAAAGATGGCAAAATATTCAATGATGTGCTTAAAGGCAACCGCGGGATGTAATCACACCAAGCATCATTGTAAAATTAATATGTTTGCTATAAATACCGCACAAAAATAAATGTATTACTGCATAAATATAAAAAAGAAACCGACATCAACTCTTTTAAAAACTAAGGCTTACCTCAGCTAAAAAAAAAAAAACAAGTTACGCACATATAATCTGTCAAAAGTTGACAAAAACAAAAAGTGATGAGAGTGGGATTCGAACCCACGCCTAATGATAGACCACGGCCTTAACGTGGCGCCTTAGACCGCTCGGCCATCTCACCTGAAAGCTGTTTCACCCTCTTCTGATTGTGTTGTCGGACTGTGTAAACAGCGCCGACAAAACAGACGGAAACAGAAGGGATCAAAGAAAAGGGAGAAAACAGAGGAATCGGGAGTGAGACTATAAAGGTGTTTATTGGAATATCGTCGTCGAGGAGTCTGAGTTATCCTCGGCATCTTGCTTAGCAACGACCCTTTTTATAGTCGTTCTAAGGCAAGGTCAAAAGAAAGAGAAAATAGGAAAAAGAGTAAGAAAATGGTAGAT
Source organism: Coemansia reversa NRRL 1564 (assembly GCA_002705745.1). NCBI lineage: Eukaryota > Fungi > Kickxellomycota > Kickxellomycetes > Kickxellales > Kickxellaceae > Coemansia > Coemansia reversa. Next base: position 111,483 of record KZ303490.1, read on the forward strand.
GTTGTTTACACAACATAGAACTTATTGCGATCGGCGGGTTGCGGGGATTACTACGGGAATTCCGTTCTCTGCTACAAAGGGACGATCAGTCGTCGCGGAGTTGAAAGGGGACGGTCCCGATCTACGGTCTGTGAGATCGGCGGCGTAGATGATCGGTTGGTTGTTGCGAGTGCGGGGCTTGGCGGCTCAGATGGTTCACTCAGAGGCTCGGTCGGGACAGCGTGTTCTGTTGGTTCACCAACAATTGCAAAATATTGTAAATAATTGTAATTCTAAAACTATAGCAAAGTGTATATCAATTTTTTTTTTGTGATGTTAGCTAACACGTAACTTTTATATTTAACTCATTAATACAATTTATTCAATCAGTGCAATAGAACCAGAATTTTTCACAGGACAACAATTGTTATTTATTATACGTGTAACAGTAACAACTATCCTATTCTGGGCACTTATTTTAAATAAAAACACACGAACATTATTTTCTAATATTTTGATTTGGTTTAATATTCAACTTTTAGAAATGTTTATGGAAAAGTTATTTGTTTGGGATTTTAAAAGATGCAATGGCTACAGCAATTCCTGTCAAAAAGGTGTAGTTGTTAATTGCAACGTTAGCATCGAAAGCCACATATGGATCTACAGTGCTATAGAATCCATCACTTATTCCCAAAACACTGGTAATTCCTTCTTTTCCAATATACAAGGCTGATAGCAAAGGATCCCCGTACTGAATCAGAGGTATTACAGTCATGAAAAAGGCAATGGTTCTGAACTTGGATTTTCTGCGTTTGCGCGCCTTGATAGGAAACTTACTATTACCAGACCACCATGTATATATCATAAAAAACAAAGACCAAACAGCGATTGCAATAGCTCGAGCAGCCTGACTGTCAATAACATAACCAGCACGTCCCTGTAGTGCCCATATAATAGCCATCCGAAGGGCACCTCCTATTCCACAACCAATAAGGACTAGTGTCAAATATAGTTTATAAAACCTTAGTACGGTTTTCATTGTGGTTTAAAGAAGCAATGTCAATATAAAACTGTCAACAGCCTTTTGAAACTTTAATTGCTGTACTAGTATATAAAAAAAAAGCAAGCAAGCTATACACAAGAGTAGACAGCGATGACTTTATTACTTAAAAATATAAATATACAGAGTAGAGTAAATGAGTTTGGAGTGTATTATGTTCAGTGGAAAATGGCAAACCTTAAATAGAACAACAGAAAAGGTTCAAGTAAAGCATTAGTATATATTTCTTTGGTTTTGTTGGGTAAAAAGAACTAGTCAAGTTTTCTAAAATATAGGCGGACGATATTTGTCGCATAGTAAAAGACCGTCGCTTGGCCTAAAAAATACTGAGCTTTGATAAATAGAAAATCAATATTTTCAAAACTTGGCAAACTAATGCTTTGGCCATGTCTTGCGCTAACATGCTTTATTTAAAAGGTCAACCATGTGGTTTTTTTTTTTTGCCAAGGATTTTGTATATATTAAAGAATAGTAGAGTTTCCTAGTCTTAACGTTGTGTATTTATCTTGTTATACACGCTGCCATTTTGCAGCAACATATTCACGACAAAGCTCAATATACCACAGGGCTGATGCCCATACTAGCAGTTACAATATTATTGTATTATGTGTTACTTTCTCTGCAAAAGCCAACACTTAAGGGTAGTTTCCTGACTTTAAAAAGGCTTTTGGTTTATCCTGTTGTTTACTTATTTGCGCTCGTGTCTGCTGATCAGCTAGCAAACCACCAAGTCCAAGCTGTTAGATTTATTTGGATGATACTTCAACCAAGCTGCAGAGTTCCAACATCAACACAAAGAATGGTAGCGAATGCTTTTTCTATTATTGAGGTTGGGAGCCGTCGTTACCGAGTACGCACAGAACTTTCAGAGGGCATCAATAATCGTACTGGGAATAGTGGAAAGCAAACTATTGACAAAACGAGTGACAGAAGTGAAAAACTCAGTCGGCAATCAGTTCACATACCGCGACAGCTACACAAGTACATTATTGGTGCACGTGGGAGTACTCTGGAGAGATTAAAGTCACAGTCGCGCGCAAAGATTACTATTCCAGCCGAACGAAATAAAAGTGACCTTATCGAGATTGAAGGGTCGGTAGATGAGAGAGCTAAAGCTGAAGAGTTAATTTCACAAGTGATTGAGAAAAACCTACGCAATGTACCATATACACATTTTATTTCTCTGCCGTTGATGGATGCGGGTATGCAGCGAAAGATTGAGGAGTTTCAAAATGATGCCAAGCAAAGGTTTCTACGTACTGTTGATAATTCAGGGTTTGTTCATCCTGGATCTTTACACATAACACTTGGGATGTTGCGTTTGCTGACACCAGACAAAGTATCTGAAGCTGTTGAACTTCTTAGAACACTAAGCAATGAGATGCATGAAATTCTTGGTTTGCGACCGCTTGTGGTAAAGGTGGGACGTCTGGCTACAATGGAGTCCGATGTCACTAAAGCACGTGTTATTTACGCTAACGTTGAGGACTTTTCAGGGGCGGATGACGATCGTCTACAGCGACTGTGTGTCTTTGTTAGGGACAGTTTTGATAGAAAGGGATTTATTGACGAGGACCGTCCCCTCAAGATACACGTAACCTTAATCAGAGCAAAAACAGGACAGTCAGGGAGCGCCGATGAGATGAAGGCGGCAGTAGCAACTCCTGAGCAAACGGAGGGTACAGAACAAAGAAAGGGCAAAGTACGTGGCGGGTTTTCTGTCAATGCTGGGCCACTGCTGAAAGAATTGGGAGGATTGTCGTTTGGAGTTTGTCGTCTGGGGCAGATTCAAATAGCACGTAGATTTCGCCATGCTTCAAATGGTGCGTATGAAAATGACGGCTCTGTTGCACTTCCATGAATGGTAACGTAACGAATCCTGGCGGCTTATGACGTTTGAGTCACTTTATGTTGCTGTGGAGTGGTGCAGCTGACATGCTTGTTTTGCTCTCTTCGAGTACAGAAGGCAAATCTACTTGGCATCTCCTTTGTGGATCATGGCGATCTTCAATCCTTGCTCTTTCTTTCAAGCCATCTGCGATACTCGGCCCAGAGTATAATATCTGCAGGCTAAACTTCGAGCACTGCCGAATGGCTTTTTCTCTCCTTTATTTGTATGTTTTTTTTTTCTTCTGTCTTTTTTTGCGACAAGGCTCATAGAATTCATCTACTCATATTGTAATAGACCTGCTGTATCGCTTCTGTTTTGCTTCAATACAAATCTCGATAGGCTTATAAGAGCGAGTAACTGCGTCGCTGTCCGTCCGCTTACATTATTGTGCAGGTTGTGGCTGAGAACAAGAGACGCGGATATCCAGCACAATGTACAGAAGGAACGCGTATTCTATACCTGTATCCAATGCCCCGGATATCAAGAACGAGACAATGGTAAGCTTGTTGCATAGCTGTGCGGTTATTTGGGCTGTACCTGCTCCCTGCCAAACAGCATACGATGCCATTGACAACTACTTATATCTCAGCTCATAACTACCATACTGGAGTAACAATTGCTTGACTCTGGTGGTGGGGGGGGGTTTTTTTGATGCTATCTATTTTGCAAATATAGCCGGTGCTTAACCGTAACGCAGTTGATGACCAGCTGCTATTTGGCGCTGACAGTATGGCCACTGTGTACGACAACTTTTTATTGGGGATGAAGAAAGCAGGAGGATGTAAGTATTTATAGAAACAGAAGCAGTCAGGATATTGTGACAAACGGGCCTACCGCGCTTTGGAGACAAGAATGGCAGTGTAATGGACAGTATGCAGAAACTAACATGCTCGCATATTATGTTTATGTTTCCTTGAGTGTATAGCTGAAACGCGGATATTTGGATACAGGGAAAGTACAAAAAAAGGCGACAACACCATAGGCGACCTAAAGTGGATGACTTTTGGCGATTTCCACGATCGGTTTCGGCATCTTTCGCGAGGATTCCGGGGACTGGGGCTTCGGCCCGGCGATAATATTGGAATATTTTCGGGAAACAGTATTGAATGGCCATTGGTAGAATTTGCAACATACTACCAGGGTTACATATCTGTTGCCATTAATGAAAGCATCAGTAAAGCACATGCCGAGTATATAATAAGTTTTACTGAGCTTACAACTGTAATTGCAAGCGCTGCGTGTGCAAAGAGGCTGATAGATATGCGTGAGCAGATTCCAAAAGTCAAAAACGTGGTTCTGATGCAGTCTGCGCCACAGAGTCTAGTTGACCGGCTTATTGAACATGGATTGCAAGTGTTCAAAATGGTGGATGTTGAGGCATATGGACGGGATACGCGCGAAGAGAGGTTTAAACAGCCAACTTACGATGATGTGGCAACTATTGTATTTACTTCGGGGACGACGGGCATGCCAAAGGGTGCTATTTTGACACACGGGTGCATTGTGTCTTCAATTGCGGGTACAAATTTTATTATGGAGAACAAGGATCTGACACAATTAAGCGTTCAAGATTGTAGTGTCAGTATACTTCCACTATCACATATGCTTGGACGTCTGGCAATGCATGCAATGATAGCTACTGGATGCAGAATAGTATTTCCGCGCACGGCACCCGAGGAGTTGATCGAAGACTTGTGTGAAGTCAAACCCTCTGTAATAATCGGAGTACCAAAGTTTGTCAATCGTGTGCAGGACAAAACAATGCATGCAATAAAGGGGAAGGGTGGATTAGCAGGATCTATATTTCGACATGCAGTGAAAGCAAAGTTGCGCAACATTAAACATGGTCAAAGTACACATTGGCTGTGGGATCATGTTATATTTAGACCTCTAAGTGAGACATTAGGTGGACGTGTGCGATTGATTATTTCGGGAACATCATCTATTTCGCGTGAAGCTATGGCGTTTATCAAGTGCACCTTTTCTTGCGACATAAATGAAGGTTATGGGATGACAGAGACATGTGGTCCATCCAGTTTTACAACTCACGATGATAATTCCACAGGCTGTGTTGGCACGCCGTTTCCTACAAACATGATTAAACTTGTTAGCGTCAAAGAGCTTGGGTATACGGTCGAGGACAAACCATACCCTCGAGGTGAGATTATGATTCGTGGTGCTAATGTCTTTCGTGGATACTACCGACAACCAGAATTAACAGCCAAGGTGTTATCCCCTGATGGCTGGTTTCGTACTGGCGATCTTGGTATGTTTGATGACCAGGGTCGTCTTAAGATAATTGATCGCAAATGCAACATATTTAAGATTAATACTGGTCATATGATTGAACCCGAAAGATTGGAGTACGTTTATTGTGAGCATGATCTGGTTACAGAAGCATTTGTTTACGGAGACAATGAGCGTGGAGCGTTGGTGGCAATTGTTGTTCTGGATCCTGAGTTTTTGCGGGTATTTTTAAGAAAGAAAAAACTTATCAAGGAGGGTTCTAAACCGCCCCTGCATCAATTGTTGTGCATTGATACTATGGTTCGTAGTGCAGTGATGAGCGAGCTAAATAGCCATGGTGTTGAGCATAATCTTAGTTATTACGAGCTTGTTGGTAACTTGTACCTGGAACCATATGGACTTGATGTATATGGCTTGCTGACACCAACATTAAAGATTAAGCGACATGAAGCCATCCGCCATTATCAAGTAACTATTAATCGTTTGTATGAGGAAATAGGAACTATAGATGCTGAACAGAGTCAAATGTCAACTATGAATAATCTCAAAATGAGCAAGAATGGTAGCAAAAAGTTCTAATTTTTTTTTATACTATTTTCTATTATATCTACTATTTAATAATAGCGAGTTGATATGTTTTTGTTTTTTTTTTAATATGGCTATTTCTTATTGTTCTTGGAGCAGTCCTTCTCGACAGGCTTGGATTGCTGATCAAGCTTTTGTAAGAGAGCAGCTACATTATCGTGGGCAGCCTTATAAACCTCTTCCACAGTACCTTTGCACGAGATAGTAATAACTTTACCATCTTTTGCATACTCATCAATAACAGGCTTGCTATCATTGATATAAGTTCTGAAGCGCTTCTTGATGGATTCTATGTTATCATCTGAGCGACCACTTGTCTTTCCACGATCTAACAGACGCTCTAGCATTGTAGTCTCAGGACATTCAAAGAATAGTACCTGTTTAGCTTTGCATACCATATCTTCAAAGGCCTTCGCTTGTACCATATCTCTAGGGAAACCATCAATTAAGAACCTATTACAATCTGGATGATCCATCATTGCATTACGCAATAAACCAATTGTTATTTCGTGTGGTACAATTAATCCTTCACGAATATAGTGTGCAATTAATTCACCATATTGTGATTCTGGACGCTGTTGCTCTGCACGCAAAAGATCTCCTGCTGATAGATGTACAAAACCAAAGTCTTCAACAAGTTTTGCTGAGTTTGTACCCTTTCCTGATCCAGGACCTCCTAATACAAACACCACAGTCTTTTGTGAAAATGGAAAACTTGCAATATCCTCATCCGTATATCTAATTTTCTCGCACTCCTTCTTCTTGGCTTCTCTTTTCTGATTCTCCTTCTCCATCCAATCCCAATATGGCATAATAATCAACTTAACTCCAGAGCCTAAAAGAGTTAAAGCTGCAATAACCGCAATTGGATGAAACCCGAAAAAGTCGCTGACCTTTTCGTTACCTCTCTTATTACCACTGCTGCTTTTGCCGTTATTATTTTTGCTACTCTGTCCCATTCTGCTCTGAATGGGAGCACGTCTTCCACTCTGCGAAGAGTATGATTGCAGCGGTACTAAAGACCTAACACCAACACAGGACCTGCCTGCGAATGCAATGCGTGACTGAAGTGCACGTCGTAGAGTTACAGCGTACATTGTGTTCAAGATTGAATCAGAAATTATTATCCAGCAAATAGATAAGCCTGCACAAGGTAGCAACAAAACAAAAAATTTTGTCGCTCCCATTGTTTTGATATGGAAACTCCTAGTGATGCGGCAGCAATGGTCTGTTTTGTTGGGGTAGTCTGAAAGTGGACTCTGATGGAATGAGGCCCGTGGTTGATCCTGCAAAAATCTCAATGTCGGCGATCACCAAGTTGGTACAGCTGATAATGCAGGCCCAAGCGCGAATGATGACGCTGAGTGAACAAGGCCAATGCAGCAAGAAGGCCCCCATGTCCGAGGGTCACATGGGTGTTACTATTTTGGACAAATAGAAAGTGCAATTCTTGGGCGCGTTGTTTGATACTCCTGTAGTCACGAACAACACAAGGGACAAAACGCATCAGCCGAAGCGCAGTGCACTTTTCCCTTCTTTCTTTTGCTTGGTTGAGCAGTACATGCGTCTATTCACTCTCTTTACCTTGCTTGTTTAAAATCAACTCTCTCTTTACAGTACACTTGCTCTTCAGTCTTATGCTACACAGAACTGGCAGTGCGCCGCAGTGCTCCATTGAGCTGCCAGGCGCTCAACCTGCATCTGACGAGACCATAGTATGTGCTGCACAATACGGCCCCAGCCACAATATCACACGCTATTGACAAGCTCTATTCAATGAATATGGCGTGGCTTCATTCCTTAGCATGCCTTTTTGCCACTGATTTCAATTTTTCTTGTACTTTTGCATGGTTTGTAGCCATACCTTAACCACAATATTGATAATGGCAGACTGGTTTCCCACACGCCTGGGCTTAACTCGCTTTATGATACGTTCCTTCGCGGCCGTGCCTTGGCTGGTCGAAGCTCGGCAGTCTTTGGGTATCGGCCGATCATCGACGAATTAGGAAACGCAGGGCCATATGAGTGGATAACATGGGATAATTTTCATGAGCGTTTTGTAAATCTGGCATCCGGATTCCGTCACATTGGCCTGCAGCCTGGAGACAGAGTGGGTGTTATGCTTGGCAACAGCATCGAGTGGATGCTGACTGAGTATGCCGCGTATTACCAGTGTTTTGTTCTGGTTCCACTATACGAGACGCTTGGACTGGATTCCCTGGAGCAGATAATACAAGAGACTGGAATGCAAACCATTGTCTGTGACAAAAAACACGTAGGCATCTTGCATGAGATTTCCGAAACATCCCCATCGCTGCAGTCGCTAATAGTAACTGGAACATCACAGTCGGAGCTGATGCAAATATCAAACAACTCTAGCACAATGCATGTGCAGTCGTTTGATTCGATTGAAGAGCTTGGCGCGCGTCAACCAATTGAAACGAAGAAACTCCCAGTTGCAGACGATGTAGCTACTATTGTCTACACATCAGGCACATCAGGAAGGCAAAAAGGCGTGGTGATCAGACATGCCAACTTTCTCGCATCCATTGCCGCTGTTCTGGCTCTACGCGATGCAGGTGACATGTACAACTTTTCGACTAAAGACTGTTCCATGGGGTTCCTGCCACTTGCTCACTGTCTCGGGCGATTGGTTACACATTTGGTGATTGCAAGTGGTGGCAGGACTGCATTTCCACGCGGCGATCCGGCAAAGCTAGTCGAGGACCTGAAGGATTTACAGCCAACCATATTTGTTGGTGTACCGCGCATATTCAACCGTATCCAGGATAAGGTGTTGTCGGCGGTTAAAATGAAGGGAGGTTTGTCTTCTGCGCTGTTCCAATATGCTTACAATACCAAAAGAGGAAACCTTGGTCGCGGCCAGTTATCTCACTGGCTTTGGGATCGTGTGATATTCAAGCCGCTCCGTGAGAAGTTTGGTGGTAAGCTCAACTTGATTGTGTCTGGATCGGCCCCAATCTCTCCTGAGACGCTAGAGTTTCTGCGCTGCTGCTTCTCCTGCTCGGTCGTTGAGGGGTACGGACTTACTGAAACCATTGGCCCAACCACTATCACGCTCATTGATGATATTGAGCCAGGGAATGTCGGTGCCCCGCTTCCCTGCGCTATGATGAAGCTACGAAGTGTCGCAGAACTTGGCTACACTGTAAGTGATAAACCATGTCCGCGAGGAGAGGTCCTAATAAAGGGCCACCATATTGGTGGAGAATACTATCACCAGCCAGAGGCGACACGTGAGGCTTTCACTGAGGATGGCTGGTTATGCACCGGCGATATTGGTTTAATTGATTCTCGTGGTCGTCTGCATATTATTGATCGCAAGAATAATCTTTTTAAGCTTGCACAGGGTGAGTTCATTGCACCAGAACATATTGAAAACGTGTTTATGGACCACTTTATTGTCGATCAAGCCTTTGTCTATGGCGATCCGCTGCAAAGCTACTTGGTAGCCATCATAATACCTGACGAGAAGTTGCTGTCAATGTTTCTTCTAAACAAAGGGATAATATCTCAACAGGCGGCTGAACACGCCAATTTAGAGGATTTTTGCGACAATGATCAGGTGTTGCAAAGTGTTATCTCTGAGCTTGCAATATGGGGGAAGGCTCATTCGTTGCGTGGATTTGAAATACCAAAACGCATACGTCTTGTTGCCACTTCACTTGAGGACGCCGGTCTGCTCACACCAACATTAAAACTCAAACGAAGGGTCGCTCAAGCTTATTTTAAAGATACTCTTGCTGATTTGTATTCTGAACCTCCCTTGACAAGGTAGGCCCAACATGCCTGCAACAAAAATATCCTACTAATGTAGATGGCCTAATAACAATTACAATATACTTGATCAACCTATTAGGAAAAAAAAAAAATGGTAACCAAGTAAATAAGCCATGTCCTTTAAATACCAGCTAACGCAAAAAAAGGAGCATAACACACACTACATGCTAACTATAAAAAGTATGACAAGAGTGGGATTCGAACCCACGCCTAATAATAGACCACGGCCTTAACGTGGCGCCTTAGACCGCTCGGCCATCTTGCCTATGGAGAAAACCCCATTTTGCTATTAAAACGCTTTTTCTTATTAAATTATTGGAGCTTGTTAGCAATTTATTAAAAAAAAATTTGATCTGTTGACGCGTTGTTTGTTGAGCGCGTTTTTTTTGCTTGTGGCTGATCAGCTACTGATCCATAAAAGAGACACGTTTGGTAAACAGCGATATGCGTTTTTTGCTTTAACAGACATAGCTCTCTGCTCTCCTTTCTAGCATTTGAATAAGTAACACGTATACTAGTCTAGAAATGGGGATCAAAGGTCTAAAGCAGGTCATCGCAGACCGGGCACCGGCAGCGCTACGCACAGTGGAGATGCCGCATCTTGTCGGACGTAAGGTTGCGATTGACGCGTCAACATCATTATATCAGTTCCTGGTCGCAGTGCGCAGTGAAGGACAGAGCCTCGCGACCTCGGACGGGCGAACTACCAGTCACCTTATTGGACTGCTGTATCGCACAGTAAACATGATTGAGAGCGGACTAAAGCCGCTCTATGTTTTTGATGGCAAGCCACCAACGTTGAAAAGCGGAGAGCTGGAGAAGCGGCGCGAACGACGTGAGAAAGCCGAGGCCAGCCTTAAGGAGGCAGAGGAGGAAGGTAACACGGAGGAAATTCTGAAGCACACTAAACGATTGGCAAAGGTTACGCCTGAGATCAATGAGCAGGCGCGGCGCTTGTTGAAGCTCATGGGTGTACCATTCTTCACTGCACCATGTGAAGCAGAGGCAGAGTGTGCAGCTTTGGCTAAGGCTGGAAAAGTGTGGGCAGCAGCATCACAAGATATGGATACGCTGCTTTTTGGTGCACCTGTGCTATTACGGAACTTGACTGTGCCAGCTGCGCGCAAATTACCAATCGAGGAGATTCATTTAGAAGAAGTACTCAAGGGACTTGGATTCACCCAAGACCAACTTATTGATATGGGAATCATCCTCGGATGTGATTACTGCGATTCGATACGTGGAGTGGGTCCAAAGTCTGGTTATGAGCTTATTCAGACACACGGGTCTTTAGAAACGGCTATAAAAATAGAAAAAGTAGCAAAGGGAGTTCCTGAAAATTGGCCCTTTGACTTGGCGCGAGAGCTATTCAGAAAAGCCGATGTGTCTGATTGCACAGAAAGTTTTTCCTGGGATAAACCTGATGTTGAAGGTTTGGTGGAGTTTCTAGTTCATGATATGGAGTTTAACGAGCAGCGCGTGCGTGCAGCGGCAACAAAACTTGAAAAAGCAGCAGGTAAAGGTCAACAAGGTCGCATTGACTCATTTTTTAAGATCTCAAGCAAACGCAGCCAGTCAAGTAAGGATAAAAATAATGGTACATCCAAAGGCAATGCCAGTCGAAAGAAGCCAAGAAAGTAAAAATTTAATAATTTTTTTACTATGTTTAACATGACTTTTTGTTTTGATTCAACAGATACTAAAGTTTTTTTTCCTCTTATATATAATTTTTAAACGCATTTTAGTTAGCTTTTGTCCATCCATCCATGCGTAACACTAGGTAAAGTAAATAGATGCGTTATATCTGACAAACTTCTGTCACTTTGAACACATTTAATTTGTTTGTATGAATAGAGTTGGTTAGCCAATATCATTTGGCATATAGCTTAGTTTTGAAAATCTTAGATGCGTTTGGAAGCTCTGAGCTCTTCTAAAAATAAATGGGCTACCAGGAAGAAGCTAACTTGCGATGGACTTGTTTTTTTTTTATATACAAACGAGGATTACCTTGAGTCTGAGCTTTGGCGTGAGTCTACTTTTTTTTTTTTTCTATCCGTATCCTAATCTGTGCTACTGGAATTGTGATGTTGCTGCTGTTTTAAACTTCTGGCGCATCCTATTTAGCTTGCGTGAGGGGAAGGAAGATTCCTGCGCATTTCCAGGGTGGGAATACTGTGTCCTCTCTTTATCAGCCACGGGAACCCACCAAGCGCCGCAAGCTGAGCACCAGATAGCCTAAAACGCGCATATCACAACAGCATTCGGAGTATTCATCACTAAAAGTCAGGAACAAGTTTTCTTAACGGTCTTTTAGATCCTGTTAACTTATGACGCATATAATCCCAGCAAGAAAAAAAAAATTAAGGCAGCAGAGAGGGTTCTGGCTTGACGACAATCTCTCCACTTTTTTCTTTCTTACAGCTTATCTTTTTTTCCTGATAGCTTTTTTATTATTATTATTAAAGTGCTTATCTTGATCTATATAAAGCGTACACACAAGCCATGGCATCCACCTCTTCAGCATTCCAAAAGGCCGGCGATGACCTGCGCGTTACCGGCTATGACCCTCTAGTGCCTCCTAATATCCTTCAGATGGATCATCCTCTCAGCGAACTCTCGGAGGATGCTATTGCCAGCGGCCGCAAGCAGGCTTCGGATATTTTGCGACGCAAGGACGACCGACTGATTGTCGTTGTTGGACCATGCTCCATCCACGACTCTGAAGCTGCAGTAGTCTATTGCAAAAAGCTAAAGGCGCTTGCCGACGAGCTGAAGGATGACCTTTGCATTATTATGCGCGTATACTTTGAGAAACCACGCACAACAGTTGGGTGGAAGGGCCTGATCAACGATCCCGATCTTAATGACACGTTCCAGATTAACAAGGGTCTGCGTGTTGCGCGCGACCTTTTGCGTCAGATCACCGAGTTGGGCATGCCTGCGGGCTGTGAACTGCTTGATACGATCTCGCCGCAGTTCCTAAGTGACCTCTTCTCGTGGGGCGCAATCGGCGCACGCACTACCGAGTCACAGCTTCATCGCGAACTGGCTTCAGGTGTGTCATTCCCAGTTGGCTTCAAGAACGGTACTGATGGTAACGCCAGTGTCGCCATTGATGCCATACGCTCTGCCAGCCATCCTCACCATTTCCTTGGCGTGACAAAGAGCGGGCTTGCTGCTATCACGAAGACTACGGGCAACCCGCTAGGCCATATCATTCTACGCGGAGGCAACAGTGGACCAAACTACGAGACCGAATGGGTTTCCAAAATCTCCGAGCAGATCAAAAAGGCGAATGTTGTTGACAATATTATGATTGATTGCAGTCATGGAAACTCGCGCAAGGATCACCGTAACCAACCCAAGGTCTGCAGCGACATTGCCAAACAAGTTGCAGCTGGAAACAAGGCGATTATTGGCGTCATGATTGAAAGCAATATCAATGAAGGCCGTCAGGATATTCCCTCCGAGGAGGCGGGCGGTGCCAAGGCGCTCAAGCATGGCATAAGCATCACTGACGCTTGTGTTAGCTTCGAGCAAACTGTGCCAATGCTCAAAGAATTGGCGCAGGCTGTGCGCCAAAGACGCGACACCAACTAATTCTCTTATTTACAATTGCTTTTAGTGTGTCACAGGAAAAAAAAAACAACAACAACTTGCTTTAGATCATTTATACGTTGCAAAAAAAGTCATGAAAGCTGTCAGGAGACATGTAATTGGAGATTATTGTCGCAAGAGAGCATGCGCGATGAATATCGACATGGTGGCGTGACAGTAGCCGAGTCTACAGACCTGCACATGGGATGACAGCGGCTTAAATTATCGAGTTGATGCTAAAAGATGTTATGTGGCAGAAGTGTCTACTAGGATCCCCCAATAATCCTTGTACTACTGTGCTAAAGACAGAGGCTGGCTATAGAGACAAATGCAGTTTTCTTTTTCTCGTCTTTTCTGTCGATATGTGAGCCACACAGATGTAGCCCAGCCTCTCCTGTGCTGCATATACTGATAATTTGCCTCTAAACTGGATATCTTGCGCCAAATTAAAATTTATTTTGTAAATGAAAAAAAAAGAGTTACACGCCTCTTTTCCTCAATCAACAACCATTCTGGTGGCAATAGATTACATAAATACACTTTTGATGTATCCATGATGGCCAAATATACACATAGACCGTTGCTTTTATTCACTGTACTTTTTTTTATATTTTGCAAACAGGTTCATAATTGTGTTCATTAATCTCTGTTTTCTTTTTTTCCAACGAGAGGCAACTTTCTGATACCGTACACAATGTCTACTAAAAAATGGCGCTGTATTGACAAAGTCAAACATATACGTACAAAACCCATTGCTATAGTAGTTGGCGCTTGCATTGCACAACTTATTGACAATATTGCGTTTACAATTTCCTTTGCCTGCATTCCGCACTTGTTCGAAGATATGAAATTAGCATCAGAATCGAAAATTGGCCTTGCTGCTACTATGTTTGGGGCTGGATCCTTTATGACAAGTGCCTTATCAGGGTATGCTAGCGACAAGATAAGAAGTCGCAAGTTACCACTAATAACTGGCGCTATTGGTTATTCTGTCTGTGGATGCGTATTATTCTTTTCAAACAAGCTTTGGCATGTGTTGTTGTATAGACTTCTTAATGGAATGGCTTCAGGACTTGTGTATCCAATCTCTGCCGCTTCTGTTGGTGATGTGTATCCACACAAACTTCTTGGTCTTCAAATGTCGCTTCTTAATGTGTTTAACAACGCAGGTTATATGATAGGCAAGTTACCATCTATTGTATTTATAAAGGCATAAGTTTTCAACGAACAGTTATATTTGGTTTCTCTTTAATGTTTGTGTATGCCAAAGCAAAGGAAATAATTTCGCTACTAATCCACAGTTTTTTTTTTGTATAGGTCCGATCCTCGGTGGTGCACTTTATGATTATATTGGCGTACGTGGCGTATCGGTGGTTCTCAGTAAGTTTCTATTTAAGCACAAGCTACTCAATAAATTGCTTATTATCTCTACAAATGTTCTCATTACAGTGATATACAGCTCTTCTAACTAACCTACTATTAACCTCTACAATAGTGACAATCGGCAGTATTCTCGCATTAATACTTACATTTGGTATCAGTGAACCGCTTTTAATTCATGAAAAACTTATTGAAAACCACTCACTAGTTGATACAGAGAGCTATCAGCTTAAAGATATAGATACAGAAAGCGAAAAAACAGTCAAAATATCTTTGGATGCTGAAGTGAATCAAACATCCGTAGTTACAATACCACAAAATATACCAATATGGAGACTTGCACTTCAGTGGCAAGTTCTTCTGGCATCGATGATAACTATTTTTCTCGGTTCACTTGCGGGTTCGTTAGACAATGTACTGACAATGCACTCAAAAGATGCGTTTAAAGTTACTGCTTCCAAGACAGGACTTTTGTTTGTTCTTAATGGTGGAGTAGCAATAATGCTGTCAGTTCCGACGGGTTGGTGTGTAGATTGGATTATCAGGCGCTTTGGTGAGAAATCACGCTCTTATATTGAAATTACTGGTATGCTTTTAACAGGTGGAGCAGTACTTTCAATAGGACTTAGCACCTCGTTTACAGCAATTATTGGCATCGAGGCTTGGCTTTCAGCAGCACTACTTATTGCAAACATTCCAGTAATGAGTAGCTTTGGGGATTTTGTTAATAGTCTAGGAATAGATTCCATGGCGCAATGCTATGGTATATACAACTCGGTATGGTCGCTATCATCAACCTTTGCACCACCATTTGCAACGTGGATGTACACGCGTGTAGGTTTTAAAAATACTGTTGCAGGATTGCTTACATCTTTATGTCTCTTATGTGCTTTGCTTATTACAGTTGAAGTGATAAGACGGTCATTGAGAAATAGACACTAACTAGTTTAAAGAAAGAAAATACTGGGCTTGCAGAAAAAATACAAAAAAAAACATTAACTAAATGCTTTAAACCCCATTTGGAATGTAAATAAAAGTACGCAGCTTGCTGCGTTGTATGTGTTAATGTTACTCTTCCTTGTATGGTGGAGATTCTGCCAACACATTATCAATCTTGGCCAGAATGCGCGGCGTGACAACAAGCAGACTTATTGCTATTACAATAACAAGAACGCCAACTAGCTTCAATGCTTGCACTGGCAGACCAAGCACATGCTTCTCCAACACAAGTATATATGGTACTGCTTGATCTTCCATACCTGGTATATGAGAAATGCCAACGTATGATGATGTGACTTTGGCATACATTATTATTTTTCTCCCTTGTTGTTTTGACTCCTGTGCATCCATAGTTGCCTTATCCTGTATAATATTGAAAATCCGTGCAACTTGAGAAACCGTATAAAGTGTTATTTCAAAATTAGATGGCATAGAGGCTGCATATGATATACGCAACTCATATGAGCATCCGGGCTGGATATTTGACAGCTGATACCATTTCTCTTTATATTTGCTGTCATATTTTTTGCTCTCGACTGCATATATAGACTCAATTTCGGTTTTCTCATATGGTCCAGCCAGTAATTTTGAAGCTGTTAGTTTTTTGGCAACTAATGCCTGAATTTCTTGGGTTGGATACAGGTCAGAATCTGCATCATCGAGTCGGAAATGACGGATCTCCGTATTTGCACAAACACTTGTACATAGAAATAGTAAAAGCGCAAATATATAGTTTAATAGTTTCATTGCAGTAAGGCTGTTGTTTTGAAGTAGACAGAGTATATAAAAAGCATACAGGTGCAATAAATATGCAAATACTGAAAAAGTTATTATATGACATTGTTGTGTATTGTATCTACCAGTCATACTGATAAATTTAGCCGATAATGGGACCGTCACCAGTTACAGTTGGTATGGTACTGTTTGCTAATCTGTAATTCTCATCGTCAGATAACGATATATCCAAATTTCACTGTTTTGCAATGCGCTTTTTTTTTTCTCCAGTGATCTACCCCCACAACCTTTGTAGATGCGTGTTGGGTGTGTTTGCGGACTGTTGTTGTGGAACTCTACATATCATTTGACAATAGTAACTACTTGCTTATTATTGAGACTGCCAATCGCCTGTTAAGATCATTTTAATACCGCTATCTCCTGCATCACTACAACCAAAATGAAGGTCGTTGCGCTTATTAGGCAAGTAAGGGTCTTATAATCAGGCTAACCATGGCACGAGTGCTGGTGCAATGGTCTTTTTTTTTTTTTTTTTTTTTTTTTTTT
>KZ303490.1:128493-165273 GCA_002705745.1 Coemansia reversa NRRL 1564
GCAATGGCTTTTTTTTTTTTTTTTTTTTGCTTTATAATATCTAAAATTGCCGACTAATACTTTACAAATTGTAGTGGTGGAAAGGACAGCACATACAATATGATGGAGTGCTTTAAGCACGGGCATGAAATAGTCGCGTTAGCTCACGCACATCCGCCCTATAATACTGGGAAAGAGGAACTCGATAGCTTTCTTTTCCAAACGGTTGGATCAAGTGCTGTGTATGCAATAGCCGAGTGCATGGAGCTACCATTCTTTCACAAAGAAATCCGTGGAACTGCTGTGACACAGGAGCTTGGCTACACAGTTACCAAGGACGATGAGACTGAGGACTTGTATGCGCTGCTTAAAGAAGTCAAAGAGCATAATCCGGAAGTTGGAGCAGTGTCAGTAGGTGCAATATTCTCAAGCTACCAAGGGAACCGTGTCCAACATGTGTGTGACCGTTTGGGTCTCAAAATGCTTGCCTATCTATGGCACCGCGATCAAGTTGAATTGCTTCAGGAAATGGTTTCCAATGGCGTTGAGGCAATTCTGATTAAAGTTGCTGCGCTGGGCTTGGGTAGTGAGGATTTGGGCAAGACACTGTCGGAGATGACGCCCAAACTCTTGAAATTACATGAAAAATATGGAATTCATCCATGTGGTGAGGGCGGCGAGTTTGAATCCTTTACCTTGGATTGTCCATTATTCAAAAAGCGCATAGTCGTGGACAAGTCGGAAACTATCACACATTCTGAAGACCAAGTCGCCCCAGTTGTATACCTGAGCATCAAACAGTTGCATATCGTGCCCAAGTGAGCCTGTTGCTACTGCTACTGCTACTGCTATAAAATGGCCGATGTCAAAGAATGTTGAGCAATCTGTAAAGCGAATGCGGGGATAAAATAGAAAAATCTACTGCTGCATACTTATCCAGACTCCCTAGCATGCCTACACGTTTACATTGGCATCTGCTGATTTTTCTTGGATTTAAGAGATTCTCTGTGTGTTTTACTGTTGGCGCTATTTTGTCTCTAAGTTAAACTCTTGTATCTCCAAATGAGCTCGCTTTCCGGAACACAGTCAGCATGGTGGTACAGCCGTGCGATTCGGATTTATTTTGTAATTAGTTTGTTAATTTCCACCGTATGGATCTCCAAGATATTGTTTGCCAGCACTGGGCCGCTTGGGCATTTGCGTACAGGACTTGGGGCATAGAATCAACAAAGCCAATTCCGACATATTCTAAGTAGCAATACTCGAGGATAGCCATCGCACAAAACAAATCGATGTTGCAAAACTGCAGTTAAAATATAGCCCAACACAGTGGTATTCGCTTGCGTTCACAAATCATATCTACTGTCTTTTGCAAAAGCAAAAGAGCTGGGCGCAGAAGATGAATGTCAGAGTTATTTAGGTACATACATCTCGATCCTGAGATATCTGACAAAAGTTACTTTGAAACCTGGCGTAATATTATCAACAAGGGCTATAAACAAGCACTGGTCGTTGAAGACGACATTGATTTGGAGGTAGATGTTATTGATGTAATTAATAGGTCACTCGAGGCGCTGGGCTCCTCAAAGGCTGATTGGGATATTTTATATGTAGGTAATTGCTCCATGGAGGAAGAAAATGGTACCTTCGAGTTTAGATAGAGCCATGTTCATAAATCAACACATCCATTTTGCACATCAGCGTATGTGCTCAATCTTAACGGTGCCAGAAAGTTGTATGCGTATTTTGCAAAGAATTACAGCTCATTGCACTCTCTCGATGTTCAACTTGCCGCTCTTGTAGAATGCGGGTTACTCAGCTCATATTCTATTTATCCGCTAGTCGTGTATCAGCTACGTAATCTCTAACCGTCAGACGATGAAGTAGAACTTAAAATATTTAAACTACTTAAAACCTTGGCATGGAACGAGGCGCTGATATTTGATTCGCGTTTTGAAGGTCGGACAGATCCATTGGACGAGGAGTACCACGACTATCCATCTAGTTTTATCCCAAGTTGGATGAATAATTCGAAGAACGTAAACTAAAAGTTGATATTGCCAATACAGTTGCTAATATTATTTTTCCTTATTATAGACTGCAATGACTAATGCGAAATGTTGTTTTAAAATTTTATCACCATTTTTTAAGGATGGGCTCCTGTCCGTTTTGCGTCATGTGCCGCTTTTATTACATTGATGTTAAATAGGAAATGGGCACGCATGTCCGGTACAAAATTTAATCTGACCGTATGGTTTTCAACTGGTTTGAAAAACTGCGCTAGATATTATTATGAGTATAGTGTTTATTGAACGATATAGGAATAGTAGAAATAAAAGGATAAAATAGTCAACAGTGTAACTATGCCTTCTTGACAGATGCCACCTCATTATATAGCTTCCCAAAGATGACCGCTAAGGGCTAGAGGCTACGTCTGTACATAAACACTAAAGTGCAGGGCCGTCGCGCTCGAGGCTTTGGCATATTATATTTCTGAGTCTCTACATGATGATTGACGGCTGGGAAGACATCTGAAGTCTCCAGCGGCCAGGCAGCACGTAGCCATCAGCTCTGGAAGTCATAAGAGCAACATTTGCTATTGCTATGAGCTGGCCTGAATCTTGAATCAGGTACCCCAGAACTAATACTCACACATCGGTAAGGTAAATTAATGGTCATCTACATTTGCATGCTTTCTTGAGATTCAATAGTAAGTTTAACCTTTAGAGATTTAAAAACAACTTCTGATTTCATGGACAAGCAGTGGTCAGTTGCTAAAAGCCTTATAAAACTTAAAAGATTGGTATATTTAGCTGGATGTTTGTAGGCCAGTTATTGCCACACCTTCCAGACAAAGTATAAAAACATTGAAGAGATCGATTTAATTACATCAGTCTAAATCTCCACTTTAATTTCTGCCATGCGGCCACTGCTGTCAAGTAGGATACAGTCTGCCAGTCCGGGTGACGTAGCTCTGCGCTCGCTTCCTTGGTTGCCAATCAGTAGACTGCCTCCGAGAGGCTGAGTTGGACATTGGACCAGATTCCACCCTAGTCCAATGCTGATACTGGCATAAGGTTGGTTCATCGTACCCAGCTCATATAATTCTAATACACCGCGCTTGCTTGCATATATCACAACGAAGGTCTTTCGCATAATTCTGGCGCTATCGGGCGCAGTGTTGTTGGCATTTTCTACACGATATTCCACTTCCAGCCAAGCGCATTGGCAGCCGCGAAACCCCTTTAGCATTTGGACAACTTCACAGCTTTCCGTATCAAAGAGCATCACACGCCCAAGAGAATCTACAAGTGCTGCCAAGTTGTACTGTGCCGGTGCTAAGGAGATGTGGAGCACTTTGCGTGGGCTATCGCAAATGGCCATTGCACAGGGAACTAGAGTCCCCGATCCCTGTTTGCCCATTGAATCTTGGGATATGTTTCCGCCACTGTAATTGCTACCGCTGCTGGATGTAAGCGGATTGTTGCGCCACAAGTATGATTTTGCAATATTCAGTACAGCCCCAGTAACCTTTGCTGCAACCTTGCCTGCAATGTCGACCGCTGAAAATGTTGCTGCAGCGTCCTCATTTGTAATAAATACGCCGAACGCTGCTTCGCCATACTGTGGTGCAACAATAAATCCCGCGGTCGCATCCGACAACAATGGGCTAGAAGTCATAGTACTTTTTGCTAGCGATGAAAGTGGATCTTTACATGTAGCTGGTCCATAGCTAACCGCATCGGATATAGAGGGCGTACTCAAATCAAATGACCATTTCTTGTATTGAAATGTCGGCTCGCTAGCTTCATCAGTGGTGGCCTCGGTCAAGCACAGCCGTAGCGCAAGATACAGGGATCTGCCATCAACATTCACAATAGTTCCATCTTCATACGTCAAAGACACTTCTTCAGCATCATCTGATGCTGAATTCGTTTGCGAAACAGTGCCTGAATTATAGTGCACTTTTTGAGCCGATCGCACACTGTTATTTGTTTGTGATGGCATACGGAGGCGTATGCGTAACAGCGGTTGTGAGTGGAATTGATGTGCTGTGAGCAAATGACCATATAGTGAAAATACTCGTACATAACCACTTGAATACCCAACCATTATACATAGCGACTGGCTATCCTGCTTTTCGGTCCGGTTATGGCGAAGATACTTTTTCTGGGCTGAGGTATAAATGTCCATACAGTAAAGTGCAGTCACTGTTTCTTCGGGCGACGTTGCATCGTTTCCCACAGATATAAGGCGATAGTCTGACAGTGTGTGCTCCGGATGCCCAAGCAGCATAAAACGGTCCTTATGCGCCAGAGCTACGTATCTACCTCCTATAGAGGTAGCGCATAACACACCGTCCATAGATGGTTTTTGTCGCCGTGTCTGTAAACTATCATCATCAAACAGCAGTTGCAGCAGTGCAGCAGGTACGTTTGCCTCTATCGTGGCCGTCAACCTGCCGTTTTTGGACTGCATTACGTGCTTTGCACACATTTTAATACCAAAAACAGGTATATGATTTACGTTTAAATATATACAAGGTGTAGCAACAAAGGAAAACTTTTAAATAGACTGTTTACACTGCATCATGCTCTGATAATTTTTTTTTGCCACATTGCACATCTAAATGTCTACCAGAAACTGCCTAGCATATATGGGGACAAGCATGTGCATTGGAATGTATGACTTGATCACATCTATCATGCTACCACATTTTGACAAGTGCATCCTTGGATAATAAAACAAAACAAATAGTTTTTATGGGTAAAATCAAGTGAAAAAAGCAACAAGTAACGCTTTCATGGTTCTGGGAGCATTGTACGGTAGTACTTCGGAGTTTATTAACTATTAAAGACTGCTCACAAACAGGTTAATCTACATTTATGAGTGTATAAAAAATCAAGACTAGGTAACAACATACCATCGTTACTTTAGTACAATGATATTGTAAGACAGGCGTGCTATTTTTCTAAGGGATACCTGCTTAGTCTATTACAAGCGACATTGATGACAAGTGTGGCTACTCATTATCCCCAACTTTGGAACAAAACACCTCTTTACTCCTAGCGGCTCTTTTGTTCTCGCTCCTTTATCTGTTTTGTTAGTATTTGACTTTTTCTATTAACACTAGCTATTCTCTCTAGAAAATAAAGCATATGGTACAATGCGTCTGTCTATCTCTATCAAAGATCATGTCGAACGTAGCCTCTCTTTAGTTGACATTTATCTTAATAACGTGTCAGTTCTTTGCACTATCCGAAGCCTACCAGCCACAATATGGGCGTTATCGTCACTAGCTCTATTTATCGATACCTTTATTTATACGCTAACCGTGTCAATACTTCCCGAAATTCTCCAGAAAAACATGAATGCACCGGCGTCATCAAATGGCGTTGTGACTACAATGTTTGGTGTTGGAAGTGTAATTGGAAGTTCAGCCTCTGGTATACTAAGCGATTACATAGGTAACCGACGCATGTTGCAGATAGTCGGTTCTCTTTTCTATACTTCTTCAGGGATTATACTATTCTATTCTAGGCACTATTTTCAGATACTATTGTTTAGACTCGTTGATGGCATTGCTTCAGGAATTGCCTGTACCCTCTTGTATGCCTCAGTGGGCGACGTTTATCCAGCCGATTTGCTTGGGTTTAAGGTTGCCATTATCTATTTCTGCAACAATATCGGCTACACAATAGGCCCAGTATGTGGGCAGCGGCTATTTAGTGCTAGTGGGATTAAAGGTCCGGCTTTAGTGGTAATTGCACTTGGCTTACTTAAATTTGTGCTGCTTGTAATATTTGCCGAGGACTCGCTTGTCATTCGAAAGAAACTACGTACAGAACTAATTATTTTCCAACAAGCATCATCTGATGTCGCTGTTGTAGAGGCGCCGGGATCACAAGAACTAGAGGCCAATAAACACCCTGACAAAAAATCGGCTTCACTCAGGCGTGTGAATAGCGAACAATCTCAAGATGCAGCTATTTACTCACCAAACAGCACACATAAAGTATCTATACTTAGAGTGCTTACTCGGCCTCCAGTTCTTGTTTCAACACTTGTGATTATCACATGTATCGGAATACAGTGCATGTTAGAAGGTATTGTTCCGCTTTATCTTGTCGATACACTTAACCATACACACGATGACGGAATGACCTTTGTCGTAGTGGGCCTTGTATTTACATTAGCAGCACCTGTGGTTGGCAAAGCCAGCGACATGATAATTTTATGGCAAGGTGAGCGTATGAGATATTATATAATGCTATTTGGCGCCATAGCTATTATCGCCAACGTGATGGTAATGGCGCTTTTTAAGACATATACAGCCATGATGGTTGGCTATGCGCTATTTGCGGTTTCAAACCTCTGCATGTTTATTCCTGCACAAAGCGCCTATGGCGACTTTGTGAACGGTAGTGATACAAATACAATGGCCCGTGGATACTCGATTGCAGTCTTTTCTTGGGCTGCGGGTGCTATATGTTTACCTCCAATTGGCACAGCTTTTTATTTGATTGCTGGATTTACAAAACCTGCTATTGTAATTACAGTTGTGACTTGTGTTATCAGCGCCGGTGCGTGTCAGGCATATATAATTTGGGGCCGTAATGCATTAGCGCACGTCGAATAAATTACAAAATGTTGTTAGTAGCAAAAGTAGTTCTTATTCGGTTTATATATGATTATATGTTCTATGGTATGCGCATGTAAACCAACTTAGAAAACCAAATATATTTTATCTCTAACGTATTTTTATGTGGCATTCTGCATTTATGATTAGTAATCCATAAATACAGATGTAGGTTATCTAGCTCAGTATTTGGCTTTTGTTACTCACATTGTTGTGCCAAAAATATAATTACCAGAAAAACATATGTTTTGTTGATATTGGTGGATAAAGTAGATGCGCCTTATCTGCCACATAAGTGAATTGCAATAAAAGCTATTTACCAAAATAACGTACCTAGGTAAGAATAATTAAATAATGGTTACTAACCAATTTAGTAAAAAAAATAATGCCTACACGGAGCGTTAAATGGTGGATCGGCAAGGGCAAACAATCTGCCGCGTGTGAAATAGTCAATTGTATCATACATGTGGGGGAGGCTTCAATGTTCACTACAGACTTGAAAACACAAAGCGCTAATTTTAGTTGCGCATGTGAATATCAGCTAAATCACAAAAATTGACTTTACATATAGCGTTGAAAAGTCTTGGCAATCTATTATACACTTATCAGTTGCTCCTACTGCTTGTGGCTGACAATGTGTGGTTGTTGCCACAGATGTGAAGCCACACTATCGCTATCGTCCCCAGAAAAGCTTTCAAGACTAAATGCAAATTTTATCGACACATTATTCCTTGTTCGGCTACTGTTTGCTGTGTCAAAAAAACAGCTAATCGGCGCACAGAGGTTTAAGAATTTAGGAGCTGTTAGGTCCCTTTTGCTTTCGTTGTTTTTTTAACAAGCAAAATCCTTAATGTAATAATCTACTAACTGTATTCTAAAAACCTACACATTATATCCGTTGCACAGTTATAAAAGCCTGATGGTTACTATAAGCGCTAATGGCTTTTTAAACAGGTGTCCACTGCTTTGCACTATTCGTCGCCAGCCAGCCACGGTCTGGGTGATATCCGCAGTATCGTTCTTTATTGACACATTTATATACTCATTGACCGTGGCTATGCTTCCGGATATTCTTCAAAAGAATATGGGCGCCTCAGAATCGGCTACTGGACTTGTAACCACAATGTTTGGTATAGGGGGGTTAATTGGTAGTCTGTCATCGGGAATATTGAGCGACCACTATCATAATCGTAACGTACTTCAGATAATTGGATCACTGATATACGTTATAGCAGGCATAATATTCTATTACTCAAAGCATTACTATCAGCTTCTTTTATTTAGGTTTATCAATGGTATTGCGTCCGGAATAGCATGCACGCTTCTATGTACAGCAGTCGGAGATGTCTATCCAGCAAATCTCTTAGGATTCAAGCTTGCGATAGCATACTTATGCAATGACATTGCCTACACGATAGGCCCAATATGTGGTGAAAAGTTGTATCAGATTAATGGTGTTTATGGCCCTGCCTTGTTGGTTATTGCATTAGGTTTGTTCAAGCTTTTACTTCTCGTCGTTTTTG
The DNA here is from genome assembly GCA_002705745.1 of Coemansia reversa NRRL 1564. NCBI lineage: Eukaryota > Fungi > Kickxellomycota > Kickxellomycetes > Kickxellales > Kickxellaceae > Coemansia > Coemansia reversa. Next base: position 136,636 of record KZ303490.1, read on the forward strand.
CGGAGGATTCGTTGATTATTCGGGAATTTGTACGCATGCGCTTATCTACTTTTGCTCCAGCAAGCCTTGAACAAGATAATTCTCAGATGTTACATGGTAAACACGCAGAAACCATAGGCTATGATAATGCGGGAATAGACGTTTTAGAAAAGTCAGACAGTTATCTACCGACCCAAAAGAATAACCCAAATATTACGTTTGACATTGACAATCTTCCGCAAAGAGCCAGCATACCGCTATGGAGATTATTAATGAAACTTCCTGTGGTTATATCAGCATTTGCAATTATATCTTGTCTAGGAATTCAGGGAATGCTAGAGGGCCTTGTTCCGTTGCACTTGATCGACAGGTTTAACCGCTCAGATTTCAGCGGAATGGCTTTTGTAATATTGGGCCTAGTGTTTACTGTACTTGTATCTGCGGTTGGAAAACTCACTGATGCAACTATTAAATGGAGGGGTGAGGTAATGCGTTACTACATAATATTGTTTGGGTCTGTTAGCACTGTGCTAGCCATGCTGCTGATGACTCTTGCAAATACATATGCCACTATGATGGTTGGTTTTTCCTTTTTTGCTCTGACCAACCTGTGCATGTGCATTCCAGCCCAAAGTGCATTTGGTGATTTTGTGAATGGTGCTAACGCAGATTCCATGGCTCGCGGATATTCAATTGCTATTTGCGCCTGGGCAGTGGGTGCAATTGCTTTACCAGCAATCGGTTCGGCACTATATTCGCATGCCGGGTTTACAAAGTCGGTGATGGGTGTCTCATCTATTGCTTGTGCAATTACAGCAGGCGCGTGCCTCACCTTCATAATACGTAAACAGCGCTCGTGCGTTGAACAAAGATAATGGATATTCTACGTTTACTTTTTTTAACATTAAAAAGTAGAAGTAGTAGTATAAGTCTACATATACATTATCGGCCAATTATTTATTCACATGCAGTTAAAACAATAAGAACATTAAAGCCAGTGGCTTGCACAGCATGTACACACATATCGGTCTTTTTATATAAAAAATTCTTTAATCTAAATTATATTTCTAAGCATAGCCAGTATCTCAAAGGTCACATTAAAGATATGTATTATTGAAAGGTTAGCAAGGGTATTGTCTTGATTAGCATGTAATGACCCTTACATATTGCACTTGTTCGGCATATTCATATTTACAGAATATGTACACGCTGCTTTTCAGGGGTGATTTTCTTTCTACAAAAAGTTGGTGTTATTGTTCTCTCGAGTTTTTCAGTGGCGTGAGCAAAGTAGTACAATGACGATAGAGCAACCTTTGCATTTGAAATAATACCATGATATTCTCTAGATTATCTTTTCTACATCATTAGTCCACAAAAAAAATCTCCAGCATTATGAAAATTTAAAAGTACGGCTAATAACAGCACCATTAACATAAAATACAACTTGTTTGCATATTGTAGCTCATACGCTCGGCAATATGACTGATGCCACTCAGCCTATTATTGTATTTTCCACATATTTTCAAGGCTGCTAAAACCCTAGAGTGCTTTGTTCTAATAAACTATAACCAGGATTTGATTTACCACGATAAAGAAATAGGGAGGGGTTGACTGCCTCGGTTTTACTTACTGCAATGATTCTGCTTAATGGCCCGCTAACAATTGCAATGAAGTATTTTTTAGTCTCATTCCCCCTTTTTTGGCTTTCTCTGTCACACTCTTATTCAAGCGCTTGAAAATTCCGTTGTTGCTGTCCTTGGCGGTTTTATTTTCTGTATACTTGGCTAATAAGCTTTCCCTGCTTTTTCTTGATCTCAAGTCAATATCGTTCTTGCCCTGTTTCCACACCGGAAGCAATCCTTCTTGAGCTTCTAAAGAATATTCTGCACTTTAAAAATTGCTTTTCTATTCTTGCGTTTTTATTTTTAAGCAGAAATTTTGTGTACAGGGTTTATTGGTATGTTATTATTAACACAGGAATCATATTTTTGCAGGGTTCCGATCATAAGAACATTTGCAAATATTTAATATGCAGGTGCGCATGCAGCACAAAAATTAACTAAACTGCAATATCCGCCGTACACTTTTTAAGCCTTTATAGGAATCAAGAAATAAGCTTGGTTTTCTTGTCATCTCCACATACTGGCGCACATAGGGCACCAAATACAAGCCACTATAAAGCATGAAAATACCACTGTTTCTAGACAAAATACGAAGTAGACCAAGCACAATATGGATTGCATCTTCAACCACAGCGCTTGTGAACCGACTTGTATATACACTGACTATAGCATGCATTCCAGATTTGCTACAGAAGACCATGGGAGTCTCGCGTGCAAGCAATGGAATTGTGACAGCGGCATTTGGGATTGGTGGCCTTGTTGCAGGCTTATTAACAGGGTATATTAGTGACCGTACACAGAACAGAGTTGGACCTCAAATATTTGCATCCTTCTTATACATGGCTGCTGGAGTAGTGCTGTTTTTTGCAGAGCACTTCTACCAAATTGTCATGTTTCGACTTGTTTTGGGATTTGCATCAAGCACTGCTGATACTATGCTTTTTACTACTGTGGCAGATGTGTATCCACCTAATCTACTCGGATTCAAGATAGCAATTATTTTTGTATTTGACAATGTCGGTAATATGCTTGGACCATTACTGGGTGGTAAAATATATGAAAAAATGGGCGTTGGCGGTGTCGCTATTATCGCAATTTCTCTAGGTGCAATAGAGTTAATTATGGTTGTGATATTTGTACGCAACTCGCTGGATATTCGCCGCGTCCAAGTTTCAGAAAGCCCAGGTAGTTTAGAAAGTATAGCAGAGCAAAATACTGTGTCCACAATTGTGTCTGACAGACACAACATGGATAATCAGTCAGGTTTAAGAAGAGATAGCAACGCAAGCAAAATATCTATTTTCTCAATCACACAACCAGAGAATGGGACAACCCAAGACGCAGCGATGCCAGGAAATGCAACAAGCAAGAATGGCAAGAGTATGAATCTGTTGCGGCTGATTTTACAGCTTGCTGTAGCAGGACCTACAGTGGCTATATTTGTGTCAACCGGAATGCAGTCAGTTATAGAAACTATATTGCCTCTACGGCTTTTTGATAAATTTGGGTACTCACCGGCGACAATTGGCATTTCATTTCTTATTGTTGGGGGCGTGCTAATTGTCGCAATGCCAGCAGTTGGATTTGTAAATGACAAAATTGTGGCAAAGTATGGCAACTACATGCGGTACTACGCCATTGCCATAGGAGCGCTGATAATATTTTTATCACAAATTGTTATGGCATTAGCAGGTAGTTATGCCGTACTTATATTTGGATATTCCCTGTTTGCGATATCCTCTATGATGGTCATTGTGCCAGCACAAAGCGCCTTTGGGGATTTTATCAATGCATCAGAATCGCCCGCCATGGCCCAATGTTACTCTCTCGGATGGATTGCTGAGGGATTGGCTAATATGTCTTTACCGCCAATTGCTTCAAGTTTATATGCTGTAGCGGGATTTCTGACTATGCTTCTATCTATGAGTGCTGTGCTATGTGTGGTTTGCGCATTAAGTGTTTTATTGTTTCCTATATGCCAACACTGGAAAAGCGTGCGGCAAGGCATCTGAAAAAGTTATAGTTCAGTTACGCTACATGAAAAGGCACACGCATACTTTCATATAATCTGAATGGTTGTGAATCCCTTTGTCATGTACTATTTACTTTGCCGCTTTTTTCAAAATTCAATATATTTGTACTTTCAGAAAACATCTAGGTCTATAGCTACTTTATTTAAGTTAATTATAAGCAATATACATATGTTCTATTGGCAATGGACTACTCTGGTATCTTGTTTGTTTTCAAGACATGTGCTTCAGAACATTTACTTCTGTATATCACGTGTACTATACAAATAAGACATAACTACTATAACAAGTAATTATATTAATGAGTCAAACATTTTAAAATATTGCGCAGGCCTTTCTTTCAAAAACATTAATCCGAATGATTTATAATACAAACCTAAATAACACTTTTGACTATGCGCAAGTCAACATCTTTAAAAGTGGGGCTTAATTTACGCAAGCCAGGAAGAGGAACCACTAGTACACCACAGAACACTGGAAACTCTGTATTTTCCGAGCAGCCATATAATGAACAAAAAAATAACGAGGCTACAACAAATATACACAAAAGGCAACATGACTATCCTGGTAGTACGCAGACACGAGAATCAGCTAAGCTAGCCTCAGAACTGGAGACATCGGATCCGACAATTTTTGCATACGACGAGTTATATGACAGCATCAGTAGCAATAGTCAACACCGTCGTGATTCGCGCAGTTCACAAAAATCCGCTGATTCCAGGCCGCGTTATATGGAAAAGTTGATAGAGACAGCAAAACAACGCAAGGTACATGCGGAAGTTGCGCGAGAAAAAATGTTAGCCAAGACGCGTGAAAGAGAAGGTGACGAGTTTGCAGATAAGGAGAGTTTTGTCACTGCAGCATACAAGGAACAAAAAGAGCAACGCCAAAGACTCGTAGAAGAAGAAGAAGCGAAGGAAAAGGAGATGTCTACAAGCAACAGTAGTCGGCCATTAGGATTTGGTATGATGGGACCAGCAGCATTCAGCCGTCAATTTCTTGACCGTGTTGAACAGGAAGGCGCTAAAAAGGCAGCGATTCTAGCAGGCGTCGATTTCCCAAAGTGCAACACAGGCCAAAATAACAGTACAACAAGCAACAACGACAGCAGCAATCATGAAAGCAAAGATGTAGCACTTTCAGCTGGGCTAAATATAGTCGGCAGAGTAGGATCACAAAGCAAGCCTACGAGCAATCGGCAATTCCCAACTACAACAAGAAAGGACGTGGAGCAAACCCGCGAGTCTGTCGATAAACAAAGGAGTTTAGATTACAGGGGCAATTACCGGCCGGGAGGCACTTCAGATAAACCAATGTGGGCAGATGTTGAAAGCCATGAACGCGAGAAATTGGCTGCACAGGACCGAGAAAGACAGCTGCTGATAGCACGGTATTCTCGCCGCAACAACGATGCATCCATAGATGCCGCACGTCAGCGGTATCTCGAAAGAAAGCAGGCGCGGCTATAATCTGCGCACATAATGTATCAAGCTCTGGCAAGAGATCGGGGCAGCTAACAACTCTAACATGGAGGAGACCAATCAATGCATCCCAAAAAAAAAAACAATCCATAATCCTTGTTCTTTTTTCGATATCAGCACAAGACAGAGAGATGCAGCCAGGATCATTTGAGAAAGTTTAATTGTTTATTTCAATTCTTAGTATTATAAACAATAGTAAATACACTTCTCTGCTATTAAATTCTTTCAGATAGTATATAAAGAGGCAATGACAGATATAGGAGATACTGCAACAGAGACATGTGGATACAGTAGCAGCGAAGTCCAAAAGTATTTAAAGGCAGCTGTAGATATGGCAATAGGACAAGACGAATACCAACATGGAATGGTCAGCGAAATACACCAAAATATAGTAGACTACGCTAGTAAAAAGATCAATACCATACGGCCACCCTCAGTAAAAGTCATTATTACTTGTACGATTGTGCAAAATACAGGCGCAGGATTCCACATTGGAAATGCAACTCGGTGGGATGATAACACCGATAAACTTGTAAAGTACCAGTTCCAGAACAAGTCAATGACTATAATAGTCAATGCCTACCTAGTTCAATCATAGTAATTTTTTAGTATCAGTTTTACAACAGTTAGTGCAAGAAAAATGTAAAAAAAAAAAAAAAAAAAAAATTTAAACTTTATTCGCGGATGTATCTGGCTAATTCTTTGTAGCTCTCCAAGAGTTGAGCAATCTCACCCATCTTCAGGTCATCCGGGTCTGCAGACAAAAACCTATCGACAATACGAGGGGAACGAGTAGAGAAAGCTCTGTTTCTGGGCAGATGGGCCTTTATCTCGTACGACAGCTGCTGGTTAGTAGAAGCCTGCACGTTCTCAACGTCTTCCGTAGCGCCAGCACTGGAGTTGAGCTTCTCATGCAGGTCACGGTCACTGCTATCGTCACGCTGCAGCGTACCCGAGACAGGGCTCCTCAGCTCACGGTCAGCGGGCGAGCGCCAGGGAGCGTTGAAAATGAGCTGCGAGCTCGAGTCAATCAGGCGGCGCAGAGTAGCATCGTAAACGCCGACGGCAACCTTCTTGCTGCCACCAGCAACTCCCTGTACGACGTCTAAACCAACGGAGCTAACGACATTGTTGACCAGCAGATTGTGGAGAATGGCAAGCGGAGGCGGTGAAGATGAGGGCTCAAGGGCAGCGGCAGAGACTTCAGCTGGCAGGCCGAGATTCCGCGGGTCGACAGAAGAAACAAAAGACGCAACAGCGTGTGCATTAGTCATGCAGTATTCAAATTGCGATGTCAGCAGAGAGCGGGTACGAAAGCGCTGGATAAAGCGCAAATTCGAGACAAAGCGCGGCGGGTTGCTCTTCACCACAGCATAGATCAGCAGCGGCAGGATGCTATCTGCAGCAAGCTCACTCTTCGGCGAGGCTTCGGTAGCAGTGTCATCAGTGTTCCCTTTCACAGCGCGGAGACGCTGGTTCAGATGCTGGATCCGATCAACTATGCACTTGTGAGCGTCAACAACCAGTTTCAGCTTCTCAGCCGGTGACTTTACAGCGTCCATGCGGCAGAGCATCTGTGCAGCCTCAGCGCAAATACGTTCAAGCTGAGGAAGCGCGAAAGGAGCGGAGAGCCCCAAGTGTCCAAGTCCAATATCTGCCACATTGAGCGCAGCAATTTTGGAAGCAAACTGCGCATCCTGGATGCTGTCGTCGCTCAGAATGCCCGCGGGCGAAAACAGTCTGGTGTAGATGCTTTCACAAACAAGCTTCTCAATACACTCGGCCACCGTGACGCTGGTCTTTCGACGCGCTTCCGCATCGCCACATGCACTGGTCTCGTCCTCCAATCGTGCAAGATAATCCAACACGTGGTTCTGCAGCTGCTGCATACATGCCTGCCACTGGTCGCCGTCCTCGTCAGCCGGAGCTTTCGCGCCGGCTGGGCTGGCCGCATCGCGCTGCGACCCTGCACGGCGACCGGCAATCCAGGCCAGAGCCTTTAGGCCGGTGGCAGCTGCGGTGGGTGACACATGTGCGCTGGCGCGCAGCTCAATAGAGTGAGCAAAGCTTATAATCTCGTCGAGGTCGGCGGTGATCTGATCCGGGGAGGCACTGGCGTCGGATGGTGCGCGAGGCAGCAGAGCACCAACAGCATCATGGGTGCGAGCGGCCAGCGTAGCCACGGCCGAGTCTACAACCAGACTGCGCTCCAGCGGCGCCGCAACAAACAGTGCCAGCATGCGGTGCTTGTCAGAGAGACTGAGGTACTGGCACCCGACGACGCGCAGCAGCTGCAACGGTGGACCGTCGGCGCCTTCAAGCACGTCGAACAGCGTGGCGCGCGGCGAGTCGGAGTGAGCAATGGATTGCATGATGTCCTCCATCGGTGGTAGCACGCCCAACGCCTTTACTGCGTCGCCACTGACTGTGCCACATATCCCGCTGACTGTTGTAAACGAGCACTGTACTACGTTCTGCACTTCCACCTGTGGCCCCGAAGATGGATCGTTATTGCTGACCACTCCGTCCAGCGATGTCTCGGAAAACAGCACGTTGTCATTTAGGATTGTGCCCACATCCTCCGTCTCCACCTCTGTGCCTGTGCACTGCGGAAGAATAATAGCTGCGGTGGGACTGTCGGCGACCATGGCGCGCAGGTCGGCAAAGTCCGGTGACAACTGGAAGTGCCGCCACATCCTCTGTCCAAGCGAGTCTGTAGAAAGCAGGGGTAAGCTCTGCGGGGATTCTAGTGTCTGTTGGCTCTGCTGGCTACCAGCTGCCTGTGACGCACGACGAAGCGTCTCTGCGGGCGACGACTGTGTAGAAGACGGCTGACGGCGGCCGCCGCGCGAGAAGCCGGCAACGGGAAATGTGGAAGAAGATGTGCTGGAAAGAGTGCTCGAGCTGCGCAAGTCCTGCAGCCGTTCGTGACGCGACACAGTGCTTCGTCGTGAGGCAATGGTGGCTGAGCGGTCATCGACAGGCGGAACCATGCGGCTGATGGCGCCGACCACCTGCTGCTCGTTGCTTGCTGCTGTGAGCGGGTCAATGCCTGCGCCGTTGGCTGTGCGCGGTGGATGCCGAAGCCCAGCGGAAGTGCTCCGCGGATGCATTTTCAAAAAGTACCAGCAGTGTTTCTAGAGATATGTGCAAAGTTGGTAAGAAAGAGGTAAAGGTGGTCACTTGGTTCTCATGCCAGCGCATCTTCCCCAAATTACAGCCGCTGGCCATCCCCCCCAGACGTGAAGCTCACGTGCAAATGATAGTGTACTTTGCAAAAGTATTAGCGTCGGCATATGATTATTTTAGCAGGAGTTGGTATAGCGGGTTTGCACCATTCGGGCAGTGCGTTTGCGTTGCAGGTGGGGGGTGTTGTTTGCGCATGGCTGTAGGGGTCGTTGGCAGTGCGCCTGAGCGCTTTATGCGCCCAAGACGTGCAGATAATGTTCCTGCGGCGGTTCCTAGTGATGGACCTCCTGCGTAGCATCAGCGGACAGAATAACCCTCCAAATCATGTGGCCTTTAACGATTCCATATCTGACTATAACCTCCTTTACGGGAATACGGGCGACATTAAGTTACATGTGTTGTGTTTGTATTATTGCTATGACATTGCTGAAAATGTCTATTCAAAACTGCTACTAATATGTTGCTGTTCTATTTCTTGTTCTTTCCTTGTCTGCTAATGCCAACCACGCATGCCAACTACACAAGACCACTCGCTTCCAAAAATCACCTTGACTGACGCAAATATTATTTTTTTTCATGCGTCAATAGTTTTCTTAAAAACAGTAGTGAGGATTCTCTACATACAAAGTCAACAGAACAGTAAAAGGTATGGCGCTCACGCCTGCAGCGCAGAGGATAGTGCGCGCGCAGTGGTGTACAGCGGCCCGACACGGTCAGACGGTGTCAGTGCAGCCAGCACGGTGGCCATCTGCACGACACCCGGTAAGCAACGTGGCGCGGCAAGCGGCAGCTGCGAGCGGCACAGCGCAGCTACGTCGTCTAGTGCTGGCAGCAGCGGCAGCACCAACGTGTCGCGAAAGTGCACCAGCACCGCTGCGCGCACGCTGCGGCGGCGACCGGCAACTCCGAACTGCACCAGCGGCAAAAACACAGCCTCCACCAGCGGCAGCACATGTGCAGACAGCAGCTCCCACACCAGCGTTAGCGCATCGGCCGCCACGTCCGCACGCACGGCGTCGGCCAGCAGCGCCAACGACGGCATTGCCAGCCCGGCTGACTTCTGGCGCGCGTCGTACCGTGGCGCCACGCCTGCGTGCCGGTGCAGGATGCGCACTAGCGAAAACACGCCTACGCGCAGAATCGCGTGTACCTCGGGCCACACCAGATCCAGCTGCTCGCTGCTGCGCAGACAGCTACGCACGGCCTCGTTGCACTCCTCTACGGTCCCCTGCAGCGCTCCGCCGTTGAACACAGGCAGCACGCGCGTGCCCAGCCGCCGCCACTTGTCCTCGCCCTCCGCCCGCGGCGCCTGCTGCTGCTGCTGTTGCTGCTGTCCAGCGTGCTTTGCTTCCAGTGCCGCCAGCGTCGTGTGAGCCGCCCCGCGCACGCCCATGCGCGCGTGCAGCTGCGGCGTACGCGGACTGGCTGCAGTCTGTGGTGTACGAGGGCTGGCCGCCGTCTGCTGCTCACGCCCGCGTCCTGGCGACCACAAACCGCCATAGTCGCTACCATCCATTGCGCGTCAACTGAATAAAATTATAAACAAACTCTATAATGGAAAAGCAAGCAGCTGAGGCGCGCCATCCGCAGGCTGCAAGGGTGAAAAGCAACGGCACATGCACCCTGCGCCATCGTGGGAGGCTGATATGCTGTCACGTAATTCGCACGAAGGGCAATCCAAGGCTTGCTGAATGGGGGGAAAACACTCAGCCAACGATCCAATGCCAAAAGTGTTCATCAGCCAGCACAGATCCGCAGCCAATCAGAACAGGTTCCGGCACAGTGGGCATGTGCTCTGGTTGCTTGTGGAGAACCATTTGAACAGGCACATGCGGTGGAACTTGTTCTTGCACGTGCGGCACTTTTTCGTTGGCAGCGAGTTGTCCAGTGCACCCACAGCTGAATAGCAGATAGAGCAGTCCTCGACGCCAGCAAAGTGGGCGCCAATGTTACGGACCAACAGTGCACACGCTGCACCGGCGTCGGCGTTGCGCGCAAGCAGCGCGTGTGTCGCTACGGCCCACGCGCGCCAACGCTTCTCGGACACTGCCACACGTCGGACCGCGTCCAGCGCCGCCGGCGCAAGCGGATACGTCAACGGCAGCCTTAGCGCCAGCTCCAGCGTTGCGTCGTCCACTGTGTATTTCACCGTCGCCTGTGTTGCACCCGCACGCACACCCGCGTCGTCGTGTTCTTTTAGCGCCTGCGCAAGTGAGCCGTCGCTGTCACCGCCCGCCTGCGCCTGCACGCGCGCCATCTCGCTGGCCACAACTACCGCGCCGACGTGCCGCGTAAAGAACTGCTCGACGGCCTGGCCAAGCGCACGCTGCGTGGCTGGCAACCCCGCCCACCACGCGCGTAGCGTCGCTGGTAGCGCACGCGCCAGTTCAAACAGAACGTGCAGCGCTGCCAGCGCCAGCAGCCACCCCGCCGCGCCGGGGCGCCGCTCCAACGCCGCTCCCCACTCGTCCCACGCCAATCCTGTACGCACTTCCCAGCGCTGCGCTTCAAACCCTCGACCCGGCAGCCCCAGCAGTCCACACAGCCATGGCAACGCCGTCTCCAGTGCGCCCGCAGCCGTTAGCTGCTCTGCCAATTGCTCCAGCGCCGCGCCGTCTTCCTGCAGCACATCCGCCTGCTGCGCAACCAGCGCCAGCCCAGCAACTAGCCGCACTGCTGTGGCACACACGCGTGGATCATCTGCCGCTGCATAACCTAGCTCAGCCGGATCCGCGCCCACCTGCTGCAACTCTGATACAGTAGCCGCCAGCACGCGCAAAAGCACATCTGCGGCGCCAACCTCGGGCGTTGCACGCGCCAGGCGCACTACCAATACGCTAAGCCGTGGCGCAGCAGTGGCCAACAACGCGTATATCTGGCTCGGCTTTGGTACGCGCACCAGCCAAAGCTCAGCGAGCTGCGCAATAGCTTCGACGCCTTCCACCACAGGCGCAGCACCACCCATGCAAGCATCTGTCAGAGCCGGTCCAACCTCGCGTATGGCTGCGGTCAGCGCGCCGCCTGTCAGCGCGTGCGCTGAATGCCCCAGCGCCGCTAGCGTCTGTGCAGCCGCCGCTAGCAACGCCACCTTGTGCTCAGAACTCTGAGCCGGTAACTCAGCCCACTGGCGGCTCAAAAACACAAGCTCTGCTGCCGTCGTGTCATCGAGCGACGCGCAGCGCGCTAGTCGCCGCAGTACAGCCAGTGCAGCCAGCGCTGTCGCCAGCTGCACACCTGAAGTTTGTTTAGGCAAAAAGTCGGACACGGTGCGCAGCACGCGCAGCACAGCAGGCGCCGATGCACGGTCATCCAAAGCGCCGTCCTGCGCAGGCAGAAGCTCGGACAGCAGCTCCAATGTAGCCACGACGGACAGTGCCGCACGCGCTACCAGATGCCCCCGTGCATGCGCTGCAACCTCCAGCAACGCGCATCGCAGCGCTGGCGCCTGCGCACATGCCCGCCTCAAATCCACAGCGCGCGCTACCACCACCATGGTTGCCGCCGCCGATGCATCCAACGGCCCCGCTGTCAGTCGCCGCGACAGTGTCTCGGCCACCGCAACCTCGACGACAGCCGGCTCCAGTGGCTGCGCCCACGCGCTCCACTCAATCGTGTGCCCTAGAGCCACAGACCATGCCCAGTCTGCGCGCGCCGCCGCCCGCGTCGCAACGCATGTCCACACCGACTCTGGCACGGTGCTACCCGTGGCCACAGATTCAGCGACGTCCACCAGCCACTGGCCATGTTCGGCGCCTGCATTAGCGCGTGCTAGTAAATCCAAAATCGTATCCTGCAGTGCTTGTGCCGCCGATGTGGTCTCAGCAATCTGCTCGCGCGGGCCCCCGCTTCCCATGCGTACCATCGCCTCGCGCAGCTGCACAAACGCCAACATCATGTGCTCCATCTGTACTACCGCCTGCGCAGCGCTCACATCAGCAAAGCATGCAGTTTCCAATAACTGCATTAGCTCTGCAGCAAACATCGCGCGGCGGGCTGCTCGCGACCGTCCGCCAGAATCAAACGCCGGCGTCGCGGACAAGCCCTCGCTAGCTGCCAGCCACTGTGTCAGCGTGTAAAACGGATGTGAGTCTGAACTATCTACCGCTTGCAGCAGCCGCGATTCCCCACCATCCCAGGGCGCGCCAGCCAGCCAGCATCCGCGGGCATCGGCATCGGCATCTGTGGGTCCGCGGTCGTCGTGTAGCCATGCGCTCACCAGCGCGCGGCACGTCTCTGTGTCGTCTTCTGGGCACACGCGTGTGACAACTGCCGCTGCAAGCTGCGCCAAAAGCTGCGGTGTCCGCGTCGACGCAATGCTGTCCACGGCCTCGCCAATTGCCGCCCCTAGTGCGCGTGCTACTTCCGCCCCTGTGCGCTGAGTCGCTACCTGCGCCTCTACCGCTGCCCACGCCGCCTGTGCTGCAGTGTGCAACACATGCGCAGGATCTTCAGCAAGCACAAACAGTCCCAGCGCAGCCTGCGGCTGCAACACCAGTTCCAGCACAAAGGCTGCCCCTGCTTTTTTATCCGATGCTAGCGCCGTCCACGTGACCAGTACCGCCTGGGCAGTCTGTTGCCACTCCTTCTCGCTGTGCTGAGCACTGCTCGCCGTCTCCACCACCTGCGCCGTCCACGCAAGCAGCTGCTCGGCCATTGCCGCGCCAATCAGCCCACTACCTGCCAGACGCAGGCGCAGTGCCTGTCCACATGCGTCCACAAGCTGCTCAGCTGCTGCCGTCTGCCTCGGCAGTAGCTCTCCCAGCCGCGCCTCTGTGGCTGTCAACCGCTCTGTGTCCCAGCCACCCTCCGCTCCCGCCGGAAGTTGTCGCATCAGCTGCAGTGCTGTCTCCATGCGCTCTGCCCCGCCCACCAACTGAGCAGCTACGTACGCGTCGACGCCCCGCGCCGCCTGCTCCGCTCCTCCACCGCTTGTTGCCACATGCCGCGCCTGCGAAAGCACCAGCCCGGCCGCCAGCGCTGCTGCGCCGCTGTCCTCCAGCCTTTGCGAAAGCGCATTTGCATAACCTCCGCCAAACACCTCGTCGGGAGCGTGCTTGACCAGCGCACTTATCAGCTCCTGCACTGCTTCAACATCCTCGCTCTCCACTGCCACTCGGCAGAATGCGTCCAGGAGCTTGTGACCACTGCGCGCAAGCTCTGCGTATGCTGCTTCGTCCAAGTGCGCGATCTGCGCTACTAGTTCCACCACCGCTGGAGCTGCCGGGCTTGCCGCCCTCTGCAGTGCGAACCAGCTTGTCTGCGCCCAAAGACGCCCCAGCATTTGTGGATCATGCTTGACCGACAGACGTTCTAGCTTGCAGTACATTCGCACCACCGGCCCCGCCAGTTCTGCTGCCGTCTCTGTGTGTTGCACATACCAGTGCCATAGCGCATCCATCTCGCGGGCTGCCTCCTTCTCCATCGACGCCATGTCACCCAGGCGCTGTGCACGCGTCCAAAGAAATGCAAAGCACTCGCTCACACATGTCACTAGCGCTACGCTTTCCGCACCATTGTCTCCTGCCCCCTGCCACAGCGCCTCATGTAGCGAGTTCCGGAACGATGCTGTGTCTATTAATCCTGGTGGTAGCTGCGCAAGTAGTGCCAGCACCGACGGGTATGAAATTGTCGGCGCCAGCCGACTACGCGAGCGTAGAAATGCAAACACTCGCTCGATCGGCGACTTGCCGCTTCCCACTTCCCAGATTTGCGGATAATTCTTTGTTAACAGCAGCACTGCATCCCACATGTCGCCGTGTGCGCTTGCGTCGCCATCGTTAAAGCAGTGTCGCAGCAGCGCCTGTCCCATCGCCATATGCCATGTACAAGCCAGCTCTGGGCTGTACATCATCACAACTCGAATCAATTTATAGATGCTGCGACGCACATACGAAGACCCACTGGCTAAATGCCCCAGCGCACGTCGGTTTTGCAGCAGCGCATCCAACTCTGTTTTCCGTTCTGTTACCTGCGCCTGCTCCGCCTCTTCTACTACTGCTGCCAGCACTCCGAACGAGGCTCCAACCACATGCTCGTACTTGCTCTGCATTTCCTCCTTGCTGGTAAACCGTGGATCGCTTAGACTCTCCGCTGTCTGCTCCACAATGTTATCTGCTGCGTACTCAAGCAGCTCTCCCATGCAGAACCCGTAAACCTCGCGCCGCTTTGTCTCCGAGAACGCCGCCCCAAACGCTTGACGCGACACGCGTGCCACTTCACGATGCGGGTCAAAGAATGACGCTACCCAGGCGCCAATAAGCGCCTTCAGCGCGCCAGCCAGCCGCCTTCCGCTCTTTGATATTAGCTCTGAATTTATCTGTGCGACCATTGCCCGCACTCGCCGATCTGGATCAAAAACGTGCCGCCGAAATTGCTGCGGCCACACTAGCAGCATTCCCTCCAGCCCGGTCTCCCACGAGTGCTCCTCTACGTACGAGCGCAGTTCCGCCAGCGCCCGCAGCTTGGTATTAACATCATGCTTGCCCAGTCGCTTGAGCTGCCCCGCCAGCTGCCCGTCAATCTGATCCAATCCTCGCGGCGTAGACGTCCCCGAATCTCGTCCCTCCGTCGAGCCAGCTCTAGGGGTCATAGATAGCTGTGAGAAAGCCAGCGCTGGATTCGCCTTGAATGCGTTTATTGCTGCTACATCGTTGCCCACCAGATCTGCTGCCCGGCTAAAAGTCAAAAGTATTTCAAAAGCCAAGCTGCTGCATGTACATTGTTAGTAGTCTTGTCTGCTGCTGGTTGTTGTTGCGTACCTAGTATCTTCAAGGCGTACCTGCTGCTTGTTGGTTTAGCGTTGCCCTTCACCCGTGGTAGTCTTCCTTTGCCTGACATTGCACTTCCTTTGCCAAAATATTCTCGACTCTTAATAGTGTACAAAAAGTCTATGAATTGACGTTAGAGTGCGATTTAAAGCAAGCCTTGGCTCTAAGGTTAACAGGCATTAACAGCTTGTGCCACCTTCACTTTAGTGACTTGAACTTTTAAAAGAACTGGCTTGATCAGATACGGACAAATCAACTTTGGCTGTAATTATTTCTTTTGCAGCTTCACGGCTTTGACGTTAAATGCTGCACAGAAAGGCACCAAACTTAAATTTGCCTTTATAGCTTTTTTTGCA
Source organism: Coemansia reversa NRRL 1564 (assembly GCA_002705745.1). NCBI lineage: Eukaryota > Fungi > Kickxellomycota > Kickxellomycetes > Kickxellales > Kickxellaceae > Coemansia > Coemansia reversa. Next base: position 152,060 of record KZ303490.1, read on the forward strand.
AAAAAAAAAAAAAAATTATTAGAGTCGTGTATTTATGATACCAGAAAATAATTTATTTCTCTAAAATCAAGCGAACAACTATTCGAAGCCTGTGTGGTGCGACTTGTTTTTACCAATACTCGCGGTTTAGCATTAATTAAACACTACTTGTCAAAGTTGTATAATAACATTCAGGAAGACTTTTAATGGCTATAAACTGAGAGTTTATGATATATATATTTTTAATTTCAAGGCTTATTATGTGGCTTCAAGCGATGATATTTCCAGACATAATTCTCTACTAACAAATTAAGCCTTACTAAATAGCTTTTTTTTAAAAAGCATGCTCTACAATATTTACTACAACTTATGTGGTAGCAAAATAGTTATATATTATTGCCCAAGATACACGTCCCGCGTTGTTGAAATCACTCAAAGTGGTTATTCTGGTAGCTTGTTAAACCGCACTTGCTGACACGGTCAAAGACCATGGAAACCTCTTAATTTACTTGTAATTTAATGAGAACTGAATGTGCTGCAACAGAATTAGCACAAGCTTAAAACAACACTCGGCTCTATAGCATATGCGGCCGATCATTTATTTAGAGACTGCTTCTGGTAAGCGGTGAACACGTTTATTTTTGCTCTGTACAACTTGTCTTTCTGTCCGAAAGACATCCATATAGCATTGACCACACTTGCTTGGTTTTTGCTGGCAACCCAAATAAAACAGCTACATTACAAAATGGATTATTTTAGTTTTTAGATGCATAAGAAATATGCTTTTTTTGGGCGTCTTTTAACGGTGCATGTCCATCAACACGTTACTTTATCCCCAACATCTTCAGCATAAATGACAAGCAATAAAAAAGCACGAACCGGGTTTTTTTTTTTTCTTTCACTCTGATTACTACCACTTTAACCTTCATACTTGCATGAAACAATGTGGATGAGCTCGTGGAACGCATGGTGGTTGTCATACAAATCCTAGAGAGATGCCGCTGGTAACAGGAATGTGATCAAGTCAGACAAGGAACTCTCTGTGAAATTCATGCATATTCACTTGCGCGTGGTCATTATTCAATGTATAAAACATATGACAATAAAACTTTTGCTCTAATTTTTACGACCAAATGGGTTCTTGTATAGAAACCCAAAATGTATCTTTTGGTTTTTTTTTTTCTCAGTAAGAGGCAATTTATGCTAGAAAAGTGCTGATCTCGTATTGAATGCATAGAAAAGCTAGTGCTAAAAAGAGATTGCTAAAGGTGAATTTACAGATGAAAGCCCGTGCTAATTCTTTGTTGTTAAAGCAACAAAGAAATAAATCTTATATATGCGAATATGTGTGTGAATAGTTGGTATGGGTTTTTTTTTTGGGTAGGGAATGTGAATGAGTGAGGCGCAGCAACCTTGATCAGCTCCAGAGCAGATCACAGATGCATACGCAGACTACGTGTTTATCATGTCACACTCATCCAACACAACCTTTCCTAAAATGCTTTTCCAAAGGGCAATGAAGACCAGCAGCGGCACTGATCCAAGACAAATCCTTCTGCCCCCCCCTTTTTTTGTAAGCATGTGTTCTTGCAAGAAAGTGTTATTTTCACCTGGTCACCACCACCTCTTTACAACATGCAGATGTCGATCCGGTCATACGCCTCCACTCACACCCATTCTCAACCTATCGATCCAAGTCTGCGGCGTTTACCTGCACAGAAAGCGAGATAGGAAGAGAATGTTTGCATGAAGAATCAGACAAAGGGGCAATGGAATACAATTATACATTCGAATCATCCGGTGGTCTGGACGGCGCTGGGTAGTCACGTCTGGTCCACATGTTACTGTGCTGGCTCATTGCAGAGCAAACTAGTGATATCGGAGCAGATAATTCAAACAGTGCCATAGTATTCAATTGCGAGTAGAATTGACAGCGATCGTGTTTAAAGGCGCCTTGAGTCTGGAGACGGGTGGGTTTCTGTAGGTGCCAATGCAGAGAGGGACTAGAAAAGCTTGGAAGAAATAAGGATAATAGTGCAATGCAGGGGACGGAAGAGAGAAGGAGTGACTGGATGATGGTGGAGTGATCTTCTTTTGAATGTCGTCTGAGTAGAAAAAAAAAAAGAGGAAAGGGGATGAAATGCTCTGCGGCCAAGTTCCATTTATAAAGATCGAATCTTATCCTGTCTGTAAACTTGTCTTTTCTTTTTTTTTTCAGACTTGTGCTAATGAGCCGCAGCTTGGACACTGTCGTGCTCGGCGGGAAATTGACAGGAAACAAAACGGTGCATCGATGTCCACCATGGCAGGAAGAACGCCTCTCCCGCATTGCCGCTGCCCCCCCCCCCTTCGTTTCCGGCTAACTCTGCTGCGTGCAGGAATTGGCAGAGGTGTGCAGGTGGATGGGGTCGGCAGCCACCCCTTCCACACCTCCCTGCACTTGGCCGAGCCTCCCCTCCCCCCCCCATTTTACTTACAATTGGCGTTCCATGCAAGTGGCATTTGGTCTCCTTACATTTTAACCTGTCTTGGCAGACTACGTATTTCATTTGGGTTCACAAGTGGTCACACTCCGCAGCAAAAAAAAAGAAAAAAAGAGACACTCATTTTTCCCCAAACATGGCAACATAAAGCTGTGGTGGGTATTTTCTAGCATTGCCGCTGTCGGCAGCAAGTTGCTGCAGAGTTGCTGCCGACATGCCTCTTGTGCGTGTCATAAGACATCTGCAGCTACCCTACAGTAAGGGCTCGGTAGAGGTGCATGCTGGCCAGAGGTAAATCCAATACTCTATACAGCTCAATAGGTAAGAAGGCCATGGCAAAACTGCCCACCAATACCTCTCATTTGGACCTAGAGGAAACAAGCACAACTTGCAGCTCTCCGCATGCCTTGTTGGGTCACCACAACAGACAGTGAAAAGTGGCTTGCATTAGTGATGCTCGGCAAGTACGATGGTCTTCTACAGCGCTTCTTGCCAAGTGCTTTGGTGCGGGGTAACTAGTCTACATTTTGCTTAAAAAAAAAGATGCCTTGTTCGATACACAGGCAATGCTTATTCGAGTACTTTTTTTTAAAACACCAGTAAACATTTGAAAGAACTCTAGATTTGCGCCAAAAGCGGGGTTATTTTTATATAAATACCAAAAAAAAAAGAACTATCCAAGAATAGCATACTTGTGCTGATGCAACACATACACGCACATTCCCCCCCCCCACCTTCTGACTGTGCGCAGCTTTCAGCTCACAAAAATACTATCTGATGCTTGTGTAAATCCTCATTCGTGCATTATACAGAAGAAGAGCGTTGAAAACAAAAATATATAATGCAATTGCCTATGTGTGCATTTTGTAAACTCCGCGGCATTATTCAGTTACTATTTCGAGACAGGCAGAAATTACTAGCAACAATCTACACCGCGCATAATGATGTCGGTCTGTTCTTTTTTAGTTTTCCTAATAAGGATAGGTCTAAATAGACTCCGCCTTAACAGAACTTTTTTATAATTTATACACTAAATACGGATGTAGAAATATGGTGTGCAAGGGTCATCCCATAGAACAATTGAAAATAAACAACAAAACCCGCATATAAAAAAAAAACATAAATTTGGTATTTTTGTCTACTTTTTTGGTCCTTTTCAAGATAGAAAATAGCAATCTTGGCTCACTACAACGCCGCCAATAAACAAATAAATTTAAACAGTACCGAAAAAGCTCTGCCTATCTAATTCCAATGTTGGTAAATCTGTTTTTCCACTAGCCTAATGTCGTCTATTGATGCTTTTTTTTTTAGTGCGACAATCCAAGTTATGCTAGTGTGTCTACTGTTTTTTTTTAAAAATATTAGCGCATCAAGTGAATGGCGTTTGTGATAAACAAGGTAAATTTTTTTTTTTTTTTGGCAGCAAGCGGTCTTGTGTTTTGCGTCAAGAGAAACAAAGTGCTTGTATGATTGGCGTGTGTAGTTGGCAGGCACAATTTGCCGGTACAGTTTGCGTCGGCAGACAAAAAAAGAAAGAACCAAGAAACAGATCAACAAGATATTAGTAGTAGTTTTGAAAAGAAACATAGCATAGATGTTTTTAGCAATAACATAGCAATATAATACAATACATGTAACTTACCTTGTCGCCTGTAAAGAGGGTGTTGGCTGCCCTCTGATTATCAGTCTGCTCCGCAAAATCCAACGTCAACCACACTGCCAACGGTACTTTTGTCCATGCACAAACGACGCCCTGCCCACAACGCAAAAACACTACCCGAATGGCGCAAACCTGCTATACCAAATTTCGCTAGAATAATTTTTTCTAAATGCCAATACTTTTGCAAAATATGGTATTTAGGGATTGTTTTTTATTTCCGAGGGTGGCTTTGTCTCTATCAATGCTCCATATGTCAATCAACTAATAAATGAGTATCTTTGTTTGCTCTATTGGCTCTGCCAGCGCAATAACATTCGAACAACAAGAGAAAAACAAAGGGAATGTGTTTTTGAAAAAAAAAAAAAAAAAAAAATAGCAAACCCCAAAATACTGTCACGCGAGTGTGGAGTCAAGGGCACACAATGTTCTTATTTATTGCATATCATCTAAAAACCACCCTCTTTATTTTTCTCAAATTGTAAAAAGGCTTCAATGTGAAGCAGCTGTTTTTCTACTATGTGTTTGCCCTATTCTTTCAGTAATCACACATTACAGCTATACAAGGAAAAAAAAAAAACAATGCCCTCTTCGGCGTTCTAACTAATTTGTAGGATAACAGACTCCTCTAATGAAAGCGTTATGTTTTGCTACATCCCTATTAGATAAAAGTAGGGAAAGAAAGAAAAACCTATAACAGATGCCAAGACTATAGTGGTCATGCCAGCAGTAGAAAAAGCTCTAGTAGGGCTTAACTTGCATAGAATGCTTTTAAAGCACCGAGTAATAGACAAATGCTTTTTTCTTTCTACGCAGAGCATTTCCGGCACACCGGTGCAATTGAATACCAAAACTTCAGACAAAAGTAAATTTTTATGCTGAGCAGTCAACACCAATCATTTGTTTAAACTCCCTTTCTATTTGTTCTAATTTCAAACAAAAAGTTAAAGAGTTTGACATTTTATTGTATACAATTCAGCATCGGAACTTTTGTCTTGGCATCATCCCTGCATAGCCAGGATTTGTTACATTCTATAATAATCACCCCCGCATATTATCGCAGAGAGCCACTTTTTAATTAGTAGTAGATGATCCTATTAAATGTCAAAAAATATAATAAAAGCATTAACTTGATATTTACATTGGTCAAGTCACAAATCAACTATCGGGCTTGGTAAAAAAAAAGGTAATATGTTATATATATAAAACAAAACTAATAATAGTTGCCATCTTTTAAAAGTACTATCCTGATTCTCTTATTCCATTCATTAAAGCAAGTCTTAAAGTCATCAGTTGTTAAGCAATTCAGCTCATTTTGCCAAGCCAATTTTACCTCTTCTAGATCAGTAAACTTCTTCTCTTGTAGCCTGTTCTTTACATGCGGAAAAAGCCAAAAGTCATATGGAGCAAGATCTGGTAAGTAGGGTGGAGCTTTGATAGTTTTTATCTTGTTTTGATTTAGAAATTTTGTTGTAGACTTCGATTTATGAGCTGGAGCATTATCCTGGTGAAACCTCAAATATTTTAGGCCAGATTTTTTATGCAGTTTTTTCCACTCTTTGACCATTGGTTTGAGACTATGGTTAATATAATACTTGCTGTCAACGTTGTGCTTTTTAGTATTTAAGTTGGCATAAAGAATTCCCCTCCTTGAGAAGAATATTATTGCTAAAAAAATTTTACTGTAAGCTGTAGACTTGATCTGTTTCTCAGGTACTTGATCTTTAAGTACCCATTGCTTTGCACCTGGGTCTTTACTGTTTGAGTAAATATAAACAAAAGATTTATCACAAGTTACAATATTATACAAACTTGATTGATTAGTCTTTTTGTATTTCTGAAGAAAGTTCTTACAAAAATTAACTCGTTCTTGTTTTTGAACATCTGATAGTTGATGTGGCACCCATTTACGTTGAATCATTCTGTATCCCAGGTCATCTTTTAAAGTCTTATTCATTGTTCTTGACGAACACCCATAGGTTGATGCTAGCTCATCTGCTGAAATAGTTGGACATTCAGTTATTGTTTTTTTTCAGTTCCTCAGAATAAAGATTGCTAATTTCCAATGATGGGCGTCCTGTTCTAGGTTCATCTTTAAGTGAATAGTGTTTGGTATTAAATCTAGTTACCCATTTGCATACTGTTTTATGTGAAAGAGTATGTTTGTCTAATGCATGCTCCAGTTTTCATTTTATCATTTTAGGGGATTTGCTTTCAGTATAGAAAGCATAAATCATTGCACATTTTTCGGACTTTGAAAAATTAGGAGTAGAGGGGTCATGATGAAAATTTTAAAACTGTAAAATATGCAATATTTATGCACATAACTTTCTGTAGAAACAAGCAGTAGCTATTTAAAATGTATTACTGTACTCAATGGATGGTGCAGACTATGGTGCTATTACTTGCTGTTTTGCTTTAAATTTTATAGAATAGGCATTACCTTTCTTTCCCTGAGCCTGATAATATATATTTCAGGTAATATAACCAATAACATTGGTATAATATGCAAAGTAATTGACAAGGTTAATAACAAAAGTAATAATAACAGCGCTATATTGTAGAAAAGTATGAAAACTGCCACCGCACTTTCTTGGCCAAAAAACGCCAACAACATCAGGTAATTACCCCCATTGGATTTTATACCTAAATGTGTAGTTAAACACAAAGATCTCTTTAAACTAAAGGATATGCTTCAGACTGGAAATGGTTTAATGGATTTTGTTATTTATTTAAAAGTAAGCATATTGATATTTCATAACTGTCAAGCAAACTACTGACCCAAGTTCTTAAGTAATAATAGGCCATCAAGCCTGAGATTTTCCGTCATAGAAATTACCACAGAGGTGACATGCGTTTTAGGTCCCCAGACCCAAATCATGCCACATTACTACTCGCCATGTAATTTCTTTTTTTCATGGGCTCTCCATTTCATTAACCTCTTAACTAATTACACTAACAATCTGTATTCCAATCTCAGACATTGGTATTATGATTTTGCTGCTATTCTAAGCTTCTAGCACATTTTTTTTCGGCTTGTGTAAAGGAAAGGGATTTCTAGAAAGTTTTTCAATACGCAAGTGGTGTGCTACTTGCTGATCAGTCACAACAGCACGTCAAAAGCTGAAGAAGGAAAAGTAAGCAGTCCAAATTATTTAACTTTATAAGAATAAGTATCCTGTGGTGGTCACTAGTGCCATCTTAAGAATAAACATAAATATTTTTTTAAAATATTTTTCTATAATTTCTAGACACTTTTAATTGATATACCGCGTAGTAAATGTCGTATCACCGCTTAAGCGGACAATGTTTAGCCAATGTGCGTTGTTATTATTTGAAAGTCAATGGGAATATTGCGCTCAGCGCCTATAAAGAATAAAAAAACAAGTATTCGAAAGCTAGCAATAAAAAAAAGTGTTCAAAACCTCAAGACACCGAGGTACAAGTTACTTGTTTACTGCCGCGCCAGTACGAATTCCAAACTGGTTTTCAGTAATTTTTGGGGTTGTTGCCCATTCTTTTCCATATGAAGGAATCAGGGCTTTCAGAATGGTAACCAGATTCTGGTTCGTCTGAAGCTTAAGATCAGCAATGCTGCCCATGCTGGCAATATCGCTACGACAGATTGGACAGAACACACCATATTGATCCATAGACTTGCACAGGCATGGGTTGCAAATATTATGTCCACAAGGCGTGGTTACTGGCCTTTGCACCAACTCTTGGCAAATGGGACACCCTAGATGTCCTTCAGCCAGCGCTTCCAAATACCCACTTTCTGTCGCATACTCTGACTCGCTCATATTCGCCCACAAGCGTGAGTTCTCTTTGTCAAGTCGAATCAACTCCTGAAGCTCAGGACCAGGCTGGAACCGACGCATTTTGCTTGCTTCAGAATCATCACCGCCTCCTGCTTTGCGTTTCAAATTAGCCTTGGATGGCGAAGCTTTTACTTGGCCAGTGCGGCCATCACATGTAGTTTCTGGATTATACATCGATAGCCCCAATTGTTCAATGTGCTGCTTTCCTTCTTCGGTCCATGGTGCAGGTTCAGAGTCGTCACGGCGGAAGAGATACCGCCACACACAGAAACCACTCACCCCCTTTTCCTTCCAGTATTTAACAATGCGGTACAGTCCATCGTAGCGCACACCCTCAGCGGGTGCATATTCCGGATGCATCTTTCCTGCCTTGTAGCTACGACATACACGAATGGGCGAGCTTGCTCGCCAATCCTTTGCCGTTGCTCCTTTCTGTTCATTAACTGGCGCCGCACAAGCCATTGCAAGCGACCGGTTCTGTCTGGTAAGCTCCTGATCAAATGTCTGCACCTTTGCCTGACGCTTGTTGCCTGAGAGATCATATCCGCCCGAACCAGTATACACAAACTCATCACCCTTGTCAACATCCTCAGGATAACCACCTGCCAATACAATTGACACCGCCGGCTTGGTCGATGACCCAGCAATGCCCCCAACAGGAGGACGATGAATACCTGATTCACTAACATGAATACGGTACTTCCAGGACTGCCCAACATGTACTCCTGGAATAGAGCCTGCGTGGTCCTTTGGAACAATAGTACAGGTCTTAGTGGTACCAGCGCAAGCCATCCCTCCACCCCATGCCTTTTTCTGCTTGGCCGAAGGCATCTTTGACTTGCGACTATTAGTCAGATCGAGCTTTTGCTCGCCAATGACAGTATGGCTTAAATCAGTCTTGCAGAACTCGCAATACCAGTCACCTTCTGGAACAATAGTAAGTGGCTCTGGCAGGCAGCGCATATGATAAAACCGCCCACATTCATCACAAGCCAATGTGTGATGCTCGTCGTCTTTCATCCCGCAGTAATAGCAGCCACAGTAGTTGCATGGCGACGTTGGTCCGTTATCACAGTGGTCACATTTTACCACTTCCTGGGACTCATTGTCTACGCCATCGTTGACGGTGTTGACCACGGCGACATCGTTAGCTACAGTCTCACCACTAGCTGATTCGCTAAGAGATATCGACGATACGGACCCCGAGCTGGCATCATCATCAAGGGTAGTGTTATCCGGAGTAGAAGCGGGCATCTCGATAGACGCCCTTATATGTAACAGAAACGTGTCGCCGTGCTTCACACCATAGTCAAACAGTCGCATACCATCGGCAAGCTGCTTGCCTTGATAAATAAGCGAAAACTGTTCTATCAGAATAGACTTGCCACTCGCCTCTTTGTATGCGCTTGCTACTGCCTTGCGGGCATTCTCTACCATTTCGGTGCGGTTAACATCAACATACACAAATAACTGCTCGCCTGTCGAGGGTTTAATTCTGATTTTCATTGTCGTTATTCTTTACAATCAAATGTTAGTATATAACTAATGTGGCACAGAACCAGGCCTTCTTATTCTTAATTCAGCGCGCAATAAAAAGTTGTTTATTTCAAATTGCATAGAATATACGTTCTACAAAAAAAAAAGTGAAAGCAGGCAGCAAGTGCCTAAAAGTACCAAACAAAGCGCGTTTTTTATGCGCGAAAAACGCTAATCTGATTATATGCAGGCATATACTCGTTCAAGAAAATTAAGCTCGGTACACATAAAATTCTAGCCCTTGCCAATAATGAGCAGGTAGAAATTGTAAGCGCTATATATACAGCCAACAGTAGCCAAGCCGTACGCGCCCCTGGTCAGTGTGCGTGAGATGGGAGTGCGCATATAGATAGGGCCATGGCCTTTCTACAGAGTTTAAAGGTGTCGAAATGATTAGTTGTAATGTCAACAGCATTGTGGAGTTTTCCGCAGCGTAAAGGTAGTCGCAGCAGTAGGCTGCAAATTGACCTCAAAGACATACCTGGTAGAAACGCTGCTTTTCGAGAATGTTCATTGCGAATTAGAGACGCCGAATCGGTGCATATAATCCAAGATGGAGTCAACGAGTTGGGGAAGGGAAAACAGGCAAGGTGGGTGTTTCAAAAGGCGATTGAGCATTCTACTGGCCATCAGGCAACATTGACCTTATCAACAGGCGCTGATTTCGATCAAAAGATCAGTGTGGATTTTTTTTTAATATTTTTGAAGGTTGACGACTGCTGTTGTTCAACTTGTTGTCTTTGTGTTGCTGCTAATTGGCATCTTTTGAAATTAACAGGATAAGACGCATGGCGACAGTACCAAGCTTTGCAGAGCGACAACTAGCTAAATATGGTTGGAAGCAAGGCGAGGGCTTAGGGAAAGGTCGCGAGGGTATTAAGCGGGCCATTACAGTATCACGGCGAACGGACAACCGTGGAATAGGAACTGATGCTAGTCAGTGGAACAGCAACTGGTGGGAGCATCTGTATAATAAGGCAACGGACGGAAAATCTGTTGTAAGCAAAGAAGGATTGGATGAGGACAGCATCACCCAAGATTCAGACCATGATATCAACAAGATCACAGAGACTACAGCCAATATTGATACTCTTTCAGAGTACCAGGGTATGTTTGTAAGATCCTCTAATACAAACGGAATCAAGAACACGGAAACATCTAAATTTACAAAGAAACAAACAGTAGATCGCACAAAGCTTGTGCGAGATGGAGGCATTCATCTCGGTAACATTGCGCTAACTGATGCAGAGCTATTTGCGGCATGTGAAGGGCGAATGGCACGCAAAGGCGCACGGGCAGAACAAAGTGGGAAGTTAGCTAGAGTAATGGGAGATGGGATGCCTCGACCTGAAGTAGCAGCAAGGATCGAGGCAGCATTGAGCGGCAAACTTTCAGTGCTCATCGAAGAAGGCCCAAAGAAGCCCAAACGGCGCAGGAAGGATGAGTTAGACACTAAGTTGGTTAGTTGCAAAAAACATGACAAGATTAGAGAAACTGGGAACAAGAAGGAAAAGAAAAGGAATAAGCGTGTAAAGACAGCAGATACTGCGAAGCATTCAAAATCTACAAGCAAGAAGGCCAAGCATAAATGATTTCACCAAACATATTACTTAAAATATTGTTTTGATTGCTAGACTGTCATTAAATCTCCCTCAGACTAAGATAATAATTTTATTTTAGCATGCAAAAGAAACTAGAACACAAGTGGGAACAATTTCTGTGTCCAAAGGCGGTGGCGCCCATCATGGGATCTATCAGAAAACCAGGTACTGCTACAATCCACAAAATGGCGGTGTGCTGAATAGAAATCTGGTGGGGGGTTTTTGCTTGGCTGTTTACCAGTTGAAGGTGCTCTAAGAGTTACAAAACCCGAGGATCTGGTCATAGAATAAGCAATTTGATGGTGGCATAGTAGCTTTGACGCATCTTGTCTCTTTGTTGTCGTGTCATGCTTGGCCATACAGGTAATCTATCAGGAATACCAGCTCGGGGGTTTGGCACCATCACCTGCCCATTGTATTTCTTCATCTGTCGTTGTCTCCCCGCAGATAAGTGCAGACATGTGTCTTCCTTGTCTGCTTGGAATTGGCACCGCTCTTTGTACCAATCGTAGGATTTAGTAAAAAGCTTAGCAAAGAAAAGCTGGGGTGTGCAGGTGCGTTTATCTTTGAGTTAGGCCATCTGTTTGCTGAAATGGCCATGTTCACATATGGTAGGTCTCGGGCACACTTCCAGGTTTAAGATTTCTTCCTGAAAGTGCGCGTCCATTTGTCGTTTTGTTTATTCCAATAGTTTGTTGGTCAGATCAGGGAAGGCCAACCTAGTGTTGGCTACCTTCACTGCGATCTCAGTCACCGGGGGACGTAGTGACAGATTAAATTTATCAGCAGCATAGGTAGGCTGGTGGTGCGCAGGGCATATGAACATGTGCCCTTGTGTTTCACGCTCTAAACAATCTGGAATTGGGCACAATTGCATTTTCACTTCGGGGTATGCACGCGGATACCATGCCTATTGCTGGGTCATTACTGGCAGCGAGTTTAGTAGCATTTTAAGCCTGAAAGGCCGCCTTTGCGCTTCATGGTGATGAGTGATTCTCCAATAGTTTTTCGCAGTGTACCTGGCCATTCTAGTTCACTGCTGTATTTAAAACTCTTAACATAACAGAGATAATTGACAGTGAAATACCAGTTGAGTGCTTCTGCACAGTAATTGTCTCTTGGAACCTTGGTGGTTGTTGCGCAGATTCTCCTTTCCACGCCACAGCCACTTGCTCTACCAAAATCTTTTTCATCCAGTTTTCATATCACCAGAGACAAATCCAGTTGGCCTTGCATAGAGAAATTGCGTCACCAGCATGTAACCAGAACTTGCACCCCGTGGGTCTTTAACCCATGTTGAGAAACCAGTTATCCAAAATTTTGTGAGCGTTTTTGGCCGCTGCATCTACTCGCTCATTTAAAACATTGCCCACATCTGCGTGTACCCAGCGCAGTGCAAGTAGTCATTGTTTCTTACAGAACCAAGATTGTATCAGTCGGCCGAGGTTCTCTTTGTTTGACTTGGAGATTGAATCCCGCAAGTCAGGTCTGTCCGCGAGGAGCTGAGCGATGCCTATAGCAGCTCACAAAATTTAATAAACAAATGATTCTCTGTCTGTTGGTAACAAGTCGCTACTAATTTTGGACCCATCTATTTGCCTGTAATTGATAAGTTGTTTCTATCCTATGTGCGCCCCGCTGCTTGCAGTTCTTTTGAGTTGCTTTCTTGCAAGATACAAGCGAAGATGGCAGCAAACATTTTGCTGTGGGCCCCATTTTTCACTAGTAAAAATTTATTGGTATAGACGCCGACCGAGTGGCAACTCTGCAGGGTTTCGAATATTTCATCAATTTGAAAACTTGTCTGCAATGCCTCCTGCATAAAGAGCTGCATTGTTATTCTTGGTGGGTCGCCCATTGTTTGCAAAACAGCATGCCGATGAACAAAGAACTCTTGGGCATGCAGGTTTCCTCCGAGACCAAAAGCAGCATCACACATGTGGCGTATGTAGATGAAAGCCGGCAATAAAAGGATGTGATGGCGGGCAACCGTGTAGCAGATGGGTGGAGTGTCTGCCTGCCAGCCCAGTAGTGTCGGAAACCATCTCACTCTCACTGCGTCGCTAATTCCACACCATCCAAGTTTTCCCAAAAGCCCTCATCGTCACAGCAGCTGTGTCGGGCGGTATCAGTTCTA
>KZ303490.1:166856-177984 GCA_002705745.1 Coemansia reversa NRRL 1564
CTGTTTCAACTCTGTTTTATTTTTGTATTAAAAAAGTTCTAAATGTGTACTAGCAATAGAAATCATGTGTATTGGAATTGGATAATTTTTAGTGCTTTTATTTTAAAAATAATGTCATCTGTATCTAACGCAAGCAATTTTTTAAAACAACGATAGACAATAATAATTACTGTGGAGAGAAAACTCAGCGGCGGGGGGGGGGACAGCAAAGTGCAGGTGCCATGAAGCGTAGCCAAGCAGCCGATATTTCAGCTAGCAGCTTTATACTATATAATGTGAAATGGTTTACACATTATAAAAGGAACATTTTACAATAGTAATAGTTTCTACATTTTTAAATAAAGTGCGATAATAGATGTATTGAAACGTAAAAAAAACTAGATAACTAGAGAAATCAATGTCAGTGTTATAAAGGCCACAGCGCTTATCATGGGCTCTATCAGAAAACCGGATACTGCTACAATCCACAAAGTGGCGGCGTGCCGGATAAAATCCGGTGGGTTTTCTTGCTTGGCTGTTTACCAGCTGAAGGTGCTCTGAGAGTTACAAAAACCGAGCATCTGGTCATAGAATAAGCAATTTGATGGTGGCATAGTAGCTTTGGCGCATACTTTTCCTTTGTTGTCGTGTTATGCTTGGCCATACAGGCAATTCATCGGGAATACCAGCTCGGGAATTTGGCGCTGTCACATGCTTATTGCGTTTCTTTATTTGTCGCCGTCTACACAGATGAGTGTAGACTTGCGTCTTCCTTGTCTACTTGGAATTGGCACCGCTCCTTTTACCAATCGTAGGATTTAGTAAGGAGCCCAGCAAAGAAAAGCTGGGGGGTGCGGGTGCTGTCGTCCTTAAGTTGAGCCGCCTGCTTGCTGAAAGTTGTTAAATCTCTCAAGCGATTGTCACTTAGCACCCCATAGTCACTTAATCGCATATGTAAATGGATAGTGGTTTACTTTTTTCGCAAAATCGCTTAGCACTGATATAATCTCAAATAGATTTTATTATTCTACTACAACAGCACATTATACTAAAAAAAAAAAAAAACATTCTTTTCTACAATGCGCTTGCTGGTGACAAGTGTACTTAGTGGTCCACAGAGATGGCAGAGCCTGACCAAAATGGCTCTGCCACGCTTGCACACAATCGCCTCACCTCGTTTATCTTTGCTATGCATTCTACCACGCGGCAACTATCTATCGACACACCTATTACTTCATAGCTTTCAAATTCCAAAAGGACAGCTGCATGGGGTACGTTTTGGATCTAATATACCATTAAAGAGAATAGAAACACCTCCTCAGCCCAGCGCGGATGTCTCTGTGAAGTTGCTAATGTACGATATGCCTTTGCGTAAACAAATCATAAAGCTCCGAGCTGTCTTTTTATTTAGCGTACTTATTGCGGCTGGAGCTGCCTTATTTATAAATACGGATGATATATTTATTGTGATTGTTGCTGGTGCAATGGCTGTAGTTGGCTTTATTCCTCTGGCACTTGTAAATGTGATGTATGGCAGCCACATTCGCTGTATCAGAATCCTCGGAGGTATAAATCGACGATTGCTAAAGAAAGCTCGTAAGGAAGAAAAGTCTGGAAAGAGTCAGATCGAGTTTCCAGTTGATAGCAACACTCCATTGCTTATTCAAAAATTTAGTGTGTTTCCATTGGATCCAACTATACCATTATACGTACGAGATCTTGAGCCAGGTCCATCGCGCAGATACAGTGTGCAATGGATGTATAGGAGTGGAACAAAAACAGAGGTATTCCGCGTGTCTAAGAAGATCATTCAATTTCACCCAGATGTCAGGGCATTGGATATGCTGATCCGAAAGAATGCCGCGATGGAGTCTGGCGCAAACAACAAAAGTAATACTGAGAATAAAACCAATGTACTTTGAGATAGTGAACAAGCGTATAGTTGTATTTTATACAATACTCAATAAAGTTTACGGTGTTATTCCTTAGTATCTAAAGCTTTCTCAAGGTGGGTAGTAATTTTGGCAAATATCTTGCTTAACTCACAACGCTGATAAGTTTCCACAATAGAGTCGGTTCGCTCTTTCTCTGCGTCTGGGTTGTTGGCATCTGGTACCAATGTCTTGTCTTCTTGTTCTAGCAGCAGCACAAGGTTTGGATCAATGGGAGCGCGACCCAAAAACGGTATATCCATATGGTTTGCAAGACCTTCGCCACCACCAGTTGAAAACACATTAATGCAATCGGCACAATGTGGACAGACAAAGCCGCTCATATTCTCGATCAGCCCTAGAACAGGCAGGCCCACTTTCTCGCAAAAGTTGATCTCCTTCTTAACATCAGATAACGCAACCGCCTGCGGCGTGGTGACCACAATAGCGCCGTCTGGATTCCACTCCTGCAGGTATTCGATAGCAGCAAGGTGCTCGTCGCTGGTTCCTGGTGGCGTGTCAATCAGCAGATAATCCAAATCACCCCAGTATACATCTGCCAGAAACTGCTTAATCATGGCATTCTTCTTAGGACCGCGCCAAACAACAGAAGAGTCCTTGCTTGGCAACAAAAAGCCGATGGACATACAGGCAAGTCTCTTTGTCGAGTCAGCAAACACAGGCACCCATCCTGCCGATGCCTGGTGAATCTGTTGCCCTTCTAGACCCAGCATACGTGGAATACTTGGACCACATAGGTCAATGTCAAGTACACCTACTTTATGGCCCTGCTGTGCTAGAGACAGAGCCAGCTGAACTGTGCATGATGACTTTCCAACGCCACCCTTTCCTGACAGTACAAGAACTACGTGCTTAATAGAAGACAGTCGCTCGCCAACCTCTGGGTGACTCATTGCTGTAGAATATGTGATAGGAAAGGTTATAATTACAATAGTGCAAAAACGCAACAAATTTACATTGGGTTGGAAAAAAAAAAGAGAACTGAAGAAACGCGCTGCTCAAAGTTTCACGACTGAAAGATAATATTTGTCAGCCACAAGTTCGACAAACGAGAGAATCAAGCAGATCAAGCTCGGCATAGAGCATTCTTAGTCTCTCGCTGCTCGAATAGCCAACATCATTAGTACTACCACCCGAGTCAGAGGTGAGATCCATGCCATCATTAGGATCTTCCATGTCATTTGCTGCAGTTGGGTGCGGATGCATAGAGGAAATGGTTTCTCTCAGCACTTGGCACGCATCACGTAGCTCCTCAAGATCTGAACCCTCATTGACAACCATCACCACAGTTGGATGTTTAGTATCAACAGATGTCGCAGAATTTGAAAAGTTGTTCACTTTGTACAGGCGACTGCTAAAAGCACGCAGTGATCGCTGAACAAGCATTGCAAGTAAGCTGACAAGGCTGTGCCAGTCATCAGATGCGTCTTTGCCAGATGGCGGGCGCGCATTTTGAAGACAGAATGTGGTCTTGGATATCCCTGGTGGCTTGGATACAGCCTGTGTCAATAAGGCGCGTGAACCTTTTTTGCCTTTTAAGCCAAATTTGTACCAGGTCACAAGCATGTAATCTATAACTTCAATGGCAAAGGTATCCGAAGATATTAGATTTACAAAGTCAGCACGAGCATCAAACTGCTGGTCAATCAGGAACTTTGCAATTGCTTGAACGCAGTCATCCCTGGAGATTACATCACAGGCAGTCGCTGCCGTAAGCAAGTCCAATAATAATATCACTACTCGTCTTTCTTCACGCGGACACAGGTTACTAGATATGGCCCTAAAGTAGTGTTTCAATTGATCCAGTAGTGTCTTTGGATAGGGTAGGCGACTTGATCTCACAAATCCCTCAGACACAATCCTCATAAATACAGATCCAAACACACGCAACATATTAGCAGCTAAATCAGAATTCATCTGTTCAAGCAATAAGCATGCAATCGACAGACGATTAATATACATCTCGATCTCAAGGTGATTCGTAGTCTCATCAGAGCTCATACCAGGCTGTGTAGTCAGCTCACCGAGAAGCTTCCAAAACCCTTCTGGCTCCGACGTAAACATTTCATCAAACCAAGGTCTGAGGAATTGTGTTTTGACGGATGACAAGTATTCCACAATAACCTGCTGTGATTGTATAAGTCGGCTTCGACGATTGTTGTCTACCTTCCAGACTACACTATCATCGCCGTCCTTCACATTCATCCGATTGAGTAAATACGCACTGCGTTTCTTGAGATCATCCTCAATCAAATTTGTAGGCTTAAAAATTCCCAACAGCCCTGCGATTAGCCGCGAGTCTTGCAACAAAGCTGAAGAACCAACAGTAATAAGAAATCGTACTCCTTCTTCAAAGCGGTTTTCCTCTAACAGCGATATTACAACATCGCGCAAAGACACTACTGGGAGCGCCTGCATTGCGCTGAGCTTGGTATGCTTTCTGGGACTCATTGGCGTTTGTGCTTCTTCTGGAGACTGTGCATCAATGAAATATGCCAGCACGTATTCACGCAGTTCTAAAAGTACTGGGTTTGTGTTGTACAGTGCTACGCATTCTTCTCTTAAAATAATGGCTTGTGTAGATGCGACGCGAGCGATCTACAGATAGTTATTTGGTCAACACGTCATCTGCTTAGTGTATTGGTGTAGTCAGCCAATATCTCAACAATGAACCGTTCTTTCCTTCAGAACATGGCATTATGTTCAGCTACTCACATCATCGACGCTGATTGTTGGGGGCATTGTAAATAAAAGTTTCATAGAGCGGCGAGGATGGTCTTTATTGCCTTTCTGTTGAAAATTCGTGTTATTAAACCCTGTATTGGGGACAATCTGGTATGGGCAGCGACGTGCAATCTTAAATAAACGCGCTTTGTGCGCTTTATCATGTGCTGAGTGACAACCATATGCAGCTGAGGTGGCCAAGCGTGCCTGCGGTCCAGCCAGCCACAATGCTGGTGGCGCCTAGGACCATCTCTTTCTCTCTGCTTTATCAGTATTGTTGCTTCTGTTTGGTCTCAATTTAAAAGGTGCATCTTGGCTAAACCATTACTTTTCTTTTTCATATAAATCCTCGACTTTGCATTAATCAGCATAAGGGTATTTTTCTCGGTATTGCCTCACCAATTGCTTGTGACAAGAGTGGGCGCTATCATGGGCACCACGCTTCGCTTCCTGGGTAGACTCGCTGCGTTAGTTGCATTTTGCGGAGGTCTCTGTAGTGCTGCCGCTGTGTCAGAATCACCGTCTATTCGCACTCGTCTTTTAGCCAGTTTTGCAGCGCCACCACTGGTACTGGAAGTTGTCGAGGGTGTCGCCGCACACAATAGCAGCGCGTTCTTTCCGCTTCTTACTAAGCTTGCTGAAAATGATAAGCTATTCAAGCAGACCGAGGCGGATGTATATGAACAGCTTTTGCAATGGATCGAGAAGGATGCACTACTTGAATCCTTTGCTCTTGCGTTGCTTAAGCTTGAGTTGTCTGCGCATGTTTATGCGCCAGTGGTAGTAGCACAGTATCAGCTGTATAATTCGACAGTCGTTCCGGATATTAAAACTGCTCGTGGTACTGAGAATTTTGACGAATCGTGCCGCATTTGGGCTCAATACAAAGACAAGCAGGCATGTTCAATTAGCGCACTGAGCGAGCTGTTGGATATTGAAAAGTTCTATGGCTCTACATACGTAGAAGAGGCCCTAGTAGAGACAACAGAGCTCGCTTTTGATCACGTGTATCCGTCAGAATCAGCGGCTGCACCAAAGTTAGTAGTTCTATACGCTGATCCGCGGGCTGCTGGGTTTGTAGAGTTTCATAACCACCTAAAACAGCTGGCGGAGAACCAGGAGATTGCTTATATTTTTCGCTACAAGCCATGGGTGACTGATATCGAGGATACTACACGACCACTTGGGCTTTCAGGCTATGGCGTGGAACTTGCATTGAAGAGCACCGAGTATAAAGTCATAGATGACCGTGATTTGGACGTGGGTGGTAATCACGCTGCTGTCAACTCTGATTCAAAGTTTGTAAACCAAGCAAGTGGCGACCGCGTTGCAGAATTGCTATTCGAGTCGGAGATAGAGCCTGTAGTGAAGGGTCTTAAGGGCAAACAGCTCCCCGCGCTTGGTATTCAGGCAACGCAGATGATTATTTCTGCTACTGACAAGTTGTCAGTTCTACGACAGCTGTCACAGGATTTGCCTCGGTACGCGCATCTAATTTCTGAAATTCCTGTTAACTACACGCTTGCCGAAGATATCGACAGCCCCTGGCGTCATAATCGCAAGGATGAAGTTTTAATTAACGGTCTAGCGATTAATGAGGATGATATGGATCCCTTTCATTTGCTTGAGCACATTCGTAAAGACTCGTCGATTATTCAAGGACTTGAGAGCGCAGGTTTGAATCCAAAACAAGCACTTGGACTTTTACTAAATGAGGCCGCCGAAGATGACATTGACAGATCCAACTCGATTACGTTCGATATGCGTGAGCGGCCTCTTGAGAAAAGGGCGGTTATGTGGTTGAATGATCTTGAAAAGGATAATCGCTATTCAGAATGGTCTTCAGATGTCAATAACCTTCTACGTATTACCAACCCCGGGATGATCCAACGTTTGCGGATAAACGTCGTGCAGGTTATTTTTACAATTGATCTGTCGTCTCCGGAGAGCTGGATTATGATTTTTGAGGATATTGTGGCAAATATTGAACATGGGATGCCTGTGCAGTTCGGTTTTGTGCCGTTGATTGACTATGCCAACCCTAATTTGCATTCAGAGGCCAACCAGATGGCAAAGTTTACGCTCTACCTGCGCCGCTCGCTTAAAAAGGCAGAGTGGCATTCATTAACCAAAGGGGCGCTGATAACTCATCTGCGGTCACAGCACACAAAGCCGATAGGATTTATCGATAGCATGCGCACAGCTTATGAGACATACGCAAAGTCTCATAAGACAAGAGATAATGAGGATTTCCTAGAGTGGAACGATATTGTCGGCACCAAAGCACCATGGTTGATGGAGCGCTGGAAAAGCATTGTCGAATACTGCTCGCGTCTCGATTTAAGTCCAACATCAGCGCCAATGGGGTTAGCGTTTGTCAACGGCATCCAACTACCGTTGACTGATGGCTATCAGCAGCAGATATTCCGAGAGTTTCAGATTCAGACATGGCTACTATCAAAGCAGCTCCGCGAAGGCGAATTCTCTGTAAAGAACAATATACAAGATTACGTTTACGGGAGACTGGCTGTCGGCTCGCGCAATGCACTGGTATACGCTTCAGATGAGGCGCCCTTGCGCTTTCTGCCCTTTGGCGAGCAGTCGGTGCAGGGATGGATGGACAAAATCTATTATCTTGGATTTTCGGGTTTGGCTGCTGACGCAAGCACATCTGAATCAAAGAAAGAGAATAAAGAGAAACTAATATCGACTTGGGTTATTGGTGACTTTGGATCTCAGCGGGTGCGCGACATTGCCGCTGGTGCTGTTTTGGCGGCAAAGTCTGAGACTCGTATGCGGGTGGCACTAGTTCACGTTTCCCACACCACTGAGACGCAACACACAGACAGGGCAGAGGGTGAGGATGCCGATGACACACCTGAAGACTACGATGTAGATGCACCGCAGATAATATACCAGCTTTTATCTTCTCAGTCTGCATTTTCCAACGCATCTGATGCGCTGGCTGACTTTGTACCTGAATTCCTGGTTGATCAGGACACATCCAAAGCATCCCTTGCAGATATGGGCGCGAATGGAAAGCTGCTAAAGTCGCTTTTGCAGCCGGATGACAACAGAATGGACGAGGCAGAGCATGTTTTTACTCAGAATCGCAGAAACCTATCGAGGCTAGGTGCTATTCCTACTGGGCGCGATGACTGCAATGTTGTTGTTAATGGCCGTATTCTTCCACCAATTACGCCTGCAGTATCTTTCTCGGCTGACTCGTTTGTGCTGCTTGCTCGCCATGAGCTTCTTGAGCGTGTCAATCCTGTACGCAAGGCACTTTCTGATGTTGCCATAGATATTGACGCAAAAATACTCCCGGAATTAGTGATGAAGGCTACTGCGATTGTTGAGTATGGTCGGTTGTTATTTAGCGGTGATACTATACTTCAGCAGCGCCAAAGAACTTCTCGCATGGACATGGCGCGCCAACATCCTACTGACACAGAGACATATTTGAAGTTTGGCGACCCCAACTCTGCCCGTCTGCGTGTTCAAGTTGTACTGGATCCTTTGAGTGAGAATGCGCAAAAATGGGTGCCGATTTTAGAAACCTTGCTCAGCCTACCCAATGTGTCTCTTGAGCTGTGGCTTAATCCAAAATATAAAGTCGAAGTGCTTCCTGTACGGCGATTTTATCGTTATCTGTGGCCTTCTGGTCTCGAGTTTGACTCCGTGGGAGATATAGCAGATCCCGAAGTCGTGTTTAGCAGTATTCCGGCTGATCCATTGTTGACTTTAAACATGGATGTGCCGACCGCATGGCTGGTCACTGCGGTGGATTCTATTCATGATCTGGATAATATCCGCTTGTCATCGCTTCATGGCCAGCATCGTGACATATCGGCAATCTACAAGTTGGTTAATATTCTTGTCGAGGGTCATTTGGTTGATAGGAACTCTAGATCGCCAGCACGCGGACTGGAGGTTCAACTGGGCACGTCTCTAGAGCCTGCAGCTACTGATACGATTGTGATGGCAAACTTGGGCTACCTACAATTGAAGGCGAACCCCGGCGTGTGGAGGTTTGGAATTCGCCCCGGGCGCTCTGCTGACATTTACAGAATCGACAATGTTAGCAGTAATCGTTGGAACTATGCAGCAGCGGCTGAGGCTGCAGATAACAAGCACGATATTCAACATACAGTGTTAGTCACTAGTTTTAGCGGCGCTACAATTTTCCCGCTAGTGAGCAAGCGTCCAGGCAGGGAAAAAGACGATGTGCTTCAAAGCAGTGATGTTGACAGCACGGATAGTACTGCGCCTGCAAGCAAATCAGGCAGTGGTATCTGGGGTAAAATCAGGGGCTCACTTGGTGGTGGTAGTAATGGCGACGGCAATTCTGGTGTTGTTTCTAGCGATGAGCGCCCACACTTTGACGTTTTTGCAGTTGCATCGGGTCATCTTTACGAGCGGCTTATGTCGATTATGATGCTGAGCGTGTTAAACAGCACAGAGAGCAGTGTCAAGTTTTGGTTGATCGAGAACTTCTTGTCACCCTCGTTCAAGGCGTTTGTACCGCAGATGGCAGAGGAATTTGGCTTTGACTTTGAGTTTGTGACTTACAAGTGGCCGCATTGGCTGCACCACGAGACTGAAAAGCAGCGAACCATCTGGGGATACAAGATTCTGTTCCTGGATGTGCTGTTTCCGCTGAACCTTGATCGTGTAATATTTGTTGACGCAGACCAGATTGTGCGCGCAGACCTGCAGGAGCTGGCGGATATGGACTTACACGGAGCGCCATATGGATATACGCCATTTTGCGATGATAGACCTGAGATTGATGGCTTCCGATTCTGGAAACAAGGATGGTGGAGGGACCATCTACGCGGCAAACCATACCACATATCAGCACTTTTTGTTGTTGATCTGAAGCGATTCCGACAGATGGCTGCTGGTGATAGAATGAGAGGACAATATCAGGCGTTATCACGCGATGGTGGATCGCTTGCCAATCTAGATCAAGATCTTCCAAACAATATGCAGCACATTGTACCCATATATAGTCTGCCTCAGGAATGGCTGTGGTGCGAGACTTGGTGCAGCGACGGTGGTCTGAAGAAAGCAAAGACAATTGATCTGTGCAACAACCCGATGACCAAGGAGCCTAAACTTGAGCGCGCTCGTCGTTTACTTCCAGAGTGGGAGGTGTTTGATAAACAGGTAGCAGATTTCAGCCGGACGCTTGCGCAGCATGGCAAACATGAAGGTGCACAGATCGCGGATGCAGAGGCTGTCAACATTGATCAGCCGCTGCCGGTTGCAAAGGCAAAGCACCATTCTTCTAATGAGGCTCCTGCTGATAAGAATATTCACGAAGAGCTTTAGCTCCTTTTTTTATTGTCAACAGAGAAGCTGCTGGTATTGTGAAATAAATATATTTTCGCAACCTTAAAGGTCTTTTTTTAATAACATTGCTAAGCATCAAAAACAATAAACTGCTATTTTGCAGTTACCCAGGGTCTGCGATCCATCGGACATTGCTGCTGGCTGGACTCAGCCTCAAGCCATTTCAGAAGACAGTGCATGTGGAAAACATGTGAGCACTCGCCCCAAATTAACGGACAGTCATCGCCCGGAATCTTGCATGTTGGACAGCACGCATCAAATGGAACACGACAGATACCACACACTTCATCATCTGGTACATCCCATCTCCATCCAGCGACGTCCTTCCAGTCGGTTATTGTGATCTTCATTTCATATGGAAACTAGACTTGAACAATGCATAAACAATAGTATTAAAACTATATAATATTGTGAAAGCATCGGCTTATTATTACTTTATGTGAATCAGCCTTTTGGGTATGGGTGGCATCATCCACGATAAGCGGCTGTGCAGCACTGGGGATGTAAGTTTTTGAAGACTGACATTGATTTCTCTAGTTATCTAGTTTTTTTACGTTTCAATACATCTATTATTGCACTTCATTTATAAATGTAGAAAGCTATTACTATTGTAAACTGTTCCTTTTATAATGTGTAAACCATTTCACATTATATAGTATAAAGCTGCTAGCTGAAATATCGGCTGCTTGGCTACGCTTCATGGCACCTGCACTTTGCTGCCCCGCCGCTGAGTTTTCTCTTCACAGTAATTATTATTGTCTATCGTTGTTTTAAAAAATTGCTTGCGTTAGATACAGATGACATTATTTTTAAAATAAAAGCACTAAAAATTATCCAATTCCAATACACATGATTTCTATTGCTAGTACACATTTAGAACTTTTTTAATACAAAAATAAAACAGGGTTAAAACAGAAGTTTAAAAAAAAAAAAACTAACTTTTGTTGATAGAGTCGTTTGCAAGTGCAGCCAAGGTTTTCACTACAATGTCCATTTGGTCGTTTAGCAGGTCGATTTCTTTTGAAGTTGCATTAAACGTCGCATTATAATTAGTCGCTAAACAATGTTCGACTTCTAACGATGCGGTTATGTTACTGACCAATTTCTGAACGTTA
>KZ303490.1:179706-190148 GCA_002705745.1 Coemansia reversa NRRL 1564
AGTGAAAAATGGGGCCCACAGCAAAATGTTTGCTGCCATCTTCGCTTGTATCTTGCAAGAAAGCAAACTCAAAAGAACTGCAAGCAGCGGGGCGCACATAGGATAGAAACAACTTATCAATTACAGGCAAATAGATGGGTCCAAAATTAGTAGCGACTTGTTACCAACAGACAGAGAATCATTTGTTTATTAAATTTTGTGAGCTGCTATAGGCATCGCTCAGCTCCTCGCGGACAGACCTGACTTGCGGGATTCAATCTCCAAGTCAAACAAAGAGAACCTCGGCCGACTGATACAATCTTGGTTCTGTAAGAAACAATGACCACTTGCACTGCGCTGGGTACACGCAGATGTGGGCAATGTTTTAAATGAGCGAGTAGATGCAGCGGCCAAAAACGCTCACAAAATTTTGGATAACTGGTTTCTCAACCTGGGTTAAAGACCCACGGGGTGCAAGTTTTGGTTACATGCTGGTGACGCAATTTCTCTATGCAAGGCCAACTGGATTTGTCTCTGGTGATATGAAAACTGGATGAAAAAGATTTTGGTAGAGCAAGTGGCTGTGGCGTGGAAAGGAGAATCTGCGCATCAACCACCAAGGTTCCAAGAGACAATTACTGTGCAGAAGCACTCAACTGGAATTTCACTGTCAATTATCTCTGTTATGTTGAAAGTTTTAAACACAGCAGTGGACTGGAATAGCCAGGTACACTGCGAAAAAACTATTGGAGAATCACTCATCACCATGAAGCGCAAAGGCGGCCTTTCAGGCTTAAAATGCTACTAAATTCGCTGTCAGTAATGACCCAGCAATAGGCATGGTATCCACGCGCTTACCCAGAAGTGGAAATGCAATTGTACCCAATTCCAGATTGTTTAGAGCGTGAAACACAAGGGCACATGTTCATATGCCCTGCGCACCACCAGCCTACCTATGCTGCTGATAAATTTAATCTGTCACTACGTCCCCCGGTGACTGAGATCGCAGTGGAGGTAGCCAACACTAGTTTGGTCTTTCCTGGTATAACTGACGAGCTTTTGGAGTGAGCGATTGTTTCACCAAACAGACATCCCAACTTAAGAACGAAAATATACATGCATGCACCAGCTATTCTTTGCCAAGATCATTACCAAATCTTATGCTTGGTAGAAGGAGTAATGTCAATTCCAAACAGACAAAGAAGATAAATGTCTATATTAGTCAGCATGAAGAAAGTAAGGGATAGAGAAGTGCACCGGACAGGTGGTAGTGCCCAATTCTTGAGCAGATATTACAAATGGATTGCCTGTAAGACCAAGCACTACACGGCGACAAAGGGAAAAAATGCGCCAAAGCTACCAATCTACAATCTAATCATTTAGTTCCCAATGGGATGCTTGGGGGTTGTAACTCTCAGAGCACTCTTGGCTGGTTACCAGTCAAGCAAAAAACCCCACCGGATTTTATTCAGCATGCCGCCACTTTGTGAATTAAAGCCACACCCGATTTTCTGATAGGGACCATGATGGGCAACCTAGCCTTTGAAGACTGACATTAGTTTTTATAGCAATCTAATTATTTTTCCACGCCTCAATAAATATTTTCTCTCTTTGCTGATGTGTCATTGAATAGTATTTTCAATTAATAAGATTTTCTACAAAATCTTCAGACTTTTGTGTTGAAAAATAAGCACATCTACTCAGAAACAAGAAGAACATGGCTTTTATGTTATTCGCAGCTTTTGTATGAATAAACACTTAGCTGTATGGCTCAAAAATACTAAACAACAAAAAAAAATGAGAGAGTTAGGCAGGGTAGTTGTTTCTATCTATTGACGCTTCTTAGATGGTATCGAAAATGGATCGATAATCCGACCAGCCTTGGTCATGACTCTTGGCTTGATCATTTTTGAATAAGATTTTGTCGTGTTCCATTCCTTTCCTAGAGGCATCCGCATGGTAGCCTCATACTGCTCGGAGGTGGAGAAAGGAAAAGGCACATTGTTGGCGTAATACTTGTTTGCAGTCTTCAGTTGGCGATGGTTAATTATTACAGAACCCATCTTGGCATCCTGTCGATTCGACTTCTCTACGCCAGAACCTGGAACAGGTTTACGAATAATCTTGTTCTTCTTTTGCTGAATTCCAGCACCACCCCAGCTTCCCCAGCCTGGAACAGTCAGATCCTCAGTCTTGGGCGCATCAAGTTCCATTTCTGCTTCCTTCTCAGCGGCAAACTCTGCGTCGACTACATCATCCTCTGCAAATGCCTGTTCAACTAATTCACGCTGTGTAAACGTCTTCGCTTTCAGTTTCTTCTCCGCATTAGACCTTGCATCAACGTGCTCTAGTTTGATACCCTCTTCATCCGACGTTGGCTCATCATCGTTGTTGACTTGTGCTTTGGCCAAAAGCAGGGTCTTGCTCATATCAAGCAAAACATTCTGTGATGACTCGGCCTTGTCGCTGGCAGCATCGTGACGCTTTTCACGCAATTTTGCAGAAAGCTTGTCTAGCTTAGTGCTTTCCTTTGATAACTGCTTCGAATTGGCGCTGCGTCGGTTGGAAGCGGCTGTAACAGTGTCGTCAAGCCATGGATTTTGAACAGAATCCATATCCGCATCCATATCATTGACATGACGAGTAGAGGTATTGGCAACGGCATCAATGGACATTGGTCCAGAAAGCCGTACAAGATGGCCGCCGCCAGACGAAACCTGGGTCACTTGGCCGGCATCATTAAGACGCACACGCTTTGTAGTCTGATCGTTGACCGAGCTTACCTCTGTGTGGTCCTGCAGGGCAGCATCGTTGCCCAAGAAAGAGGGATCATCCTGGGCGCGTTTCTTCAGGCCACCACCAAACGACATCCGACCCGGCGCACCTGCACTTTCGACAGAGATATTAGCGGCGGCAGCAGCCTTAGCTGCTGATCGGTTAATCGAGACAACCCGGCCGTCCTCGTCAACATCTGCTTCAAGCGCCTCAAACTCATCATGCATCAGCTGGGCATCGCGCGAAGCCTGCTCGTGCTTGCGCTGCATTGCGTTCTGCATAAACTTCATCCCAAGCAAAGCCTTGTGCGGGGCATCGCTGGGGATTTCATCGTTGCCAGCAGCCTCTGTGGTAAGCTTATCCAGCGCGCGTTTCTTTATTGAGGCAAATGAGGCATCATTGTCGGAATCAGACTCGCCGTCGTCAACCTGTGCAGTCTTGCCTGCTTCATAATCTGAGATTTCTTCATCAGAGCCAATGTCGTAGATCTTGCGCTTTAGCGCATCGTGCTGACCAAGCTGCTCGCGAAGTGCCTGCTGCGTGTCTACGTCGTGACTACGTTTGGCCATGGCCTTGGCCCACTTTCCAGTGTTTTTGTGTCTTAATGTGATGCGCTCTTCAGCCCGATCCTTGGCCAATTTTTCGACAACCATCTCGTACATTTCTGGGTCATCTTCCTTCATTTTGTCAAGGGCTTGCTCCTTTGCGCGATCCTTATCCTTCTTCAGAATGCGACGATATGCTTTGCTCTTAATCTTGGCAGTGCGCTTGGCTTTGCGCTCGCTACGGAACATTAGCTCACGCATCATGCGCAGATCCCGCTGGCGTGTGCGGACTTCTTCAAGCGACAGCTGTTTTAGTTCGAGCTCTTCATATTGGCGTTGTTGGTCGTCTGTCATGCCGCTCTGAGCCAGGATTTCTTGGATCTTCTCCTCCATTTCCGTCTTATTGGTTGCGTCACCTACCATTGCACGTGTAGTTACCTGACGCACGCCCGGATCGTTCATAGGAAAAGTCAAATGCTCAGCAGCGCGGTTGGCGTCCACAGCTGTCTGCCACTCGGAAATAGACTTTTTGGTCTGCGAATAGGCTTCTTTACGATCCATCTGATCCTGCAGACGCTTTGGAATAGGCGCAGAAACTACGCCCGAACCCGATTTCTTTGCAATTTTCTCCATGGCCCGCACCTGTTCTCTGAGGATACGCATCTCGCGCGCAGACTTCTCCTCTCCACCATCCTCTGTCTGAGCGCTGTCGCCACCAAGCCCCCCAAGCAAGTCGTCCAGACCCAGGGACACGCCGCGTACATGCATACCTGACCCAATTGTGTTCTCATTCTCGATGGTACCACCACCGGCCTCGGAAACAAAACGATGCTTTGGCGCACGCGCGCTGATAGACGTGACAAATCCAT
The DNA here is from genome assembly GCA_002705745.1 of Coemansia reversa NRRL 1564. Taxonomy (NCBI): domain Eukaryota; kingdom Fungi; phylum Kickxellomycota; class Kickxellomycetes; order Kickxellales; family Kickxellaceae; genus Coemansia; species Coemansia reversa. Next base: position 183,875 of record KZ303490.1, read on the forward strand.
CCAGCTTTGTGAGCTTCTCGGCATCATCCCCGCTGGCATCGGCAGGGTTGTCGGCGGGGTCTTCATCTACCGAGGCTCCGGAATCTGCACTTGTATCGGAATCAAACCCGCGGAAGACATCTTCGTCACTGTCATCGCTGTTGTCTGTCGTGTCTGTCAGGTTTGACTCAGTCAGATCGGCTTCCTTCCCCTTATCGCCCTTGCCGATAACAGGCTCCTCATCCTCTGAAGAATCAGCATCAAGCATCTCAGACAAGTCTACCAGTTCTGTGTCGTCCTCATCCTCATCCATATCCTCTAAATCAGCCTCACTATTTTCTTCATCATCGTCGCTGGCATCACCCTCAAATCGAACCGATCTAGCAGAGCCAGTTGCCTTGTTGTCGGACCCAAGCCGATAGCTGCGGAAGCGCTCTTCATCGCTGTCATTAAAGGCATCGTCGCTGTCGATCTCTTCGTCGTCTTCAGAGTCGATCTCACCTAGTTTGTAGTCTCGAACACTAACGTTTTCTAGGTTCCGCCGCTTAACCAAGTCGTCATCATCGCTGCTATAGTCGTCAGCTGCCGATTCGTGGTGTACTTGAGCCGCCTGCTTGCCAGACTTTCGCATACTGTTACCTGAACGTTGTGTGTTTTCAGCAGACCTGTTGTTTCTGCCTCTGCTGCTATTACCGCCACCACGGTAGCGGCTATTGTTAACTGCATTGCCTTTACGCGGCGCTGTCCGTCCTGCTGTTTTCCGCGGACCACCCATTCTCGTCTTTGTCTACGGAGAGGTGTTATATATTATGTTAAAAAAAAGTTGCGCACCACTCAAGCAAGGAAGCATTTAACCAGAGCTAGGAGAACCAACAAACCTTCACAGTTTGAGAAAAAAATATCACAACATTTAAATTTTTCTCCTAGAATGAGATTAATAAACATGTGATTAGATCAACTACTGAAGCTGCATTGCGGAAGAGTCGGCATGCAAGTCTGTGGAGATGGCATTACTAGCATTGCTGCTGACAGATTTGTTCGCGGCAGATGTAGTGGTCACAAGAAAGTCAGTAAAACTACTGCTGGTTCCCCGAACTGAAGAGATGACACTGCTCTGTGGATCGCGGCCGTCAGAGGAAGCAAGCAGCGAGTCAACAGGCAAGTACAAATTAGCTTCTTCCGGGTTAGAGTTCCACGATTGTTCGCCAGTGTATGAGTAGTTGTAAACCTGCGCCTGAAGATGCCAAAATGCAGTACGCGCTCGAGACTTGTGTATCTTCAGCATTGAGGAAAGTTCCTCGGGCGTTGTCACAGCTGCCGACTCTTCTAATTCGAGACAAATCAGCTGCGCAGATATATCATAGCTGCGATGGCTATTCGCCTTCATATTTATAAAGCCCCGAACTACTTGTCCAGCATTCACAGCCAGTGGCTGCTTAAGTAGCAGACGGGCCTGGTGCCAGTGTGTCACAGGTAAGCGCGGTGATGTTGACAAGAACGTCGCACTGGGCGTGGTTCCAGGACGCAGTGCAGAAGCCGGTGGTATAAAGGCCAGATCAAACCAGCTTGCAATGCCATGCATAAGGCCGGTGTACTTGATGTTCCACTCTATCGGAACACTAAACTTCTTTAATTCGGCCATCTGTATTGTATGAAAATCGATCTCGTGCTGTACTGATTCGCCCATTAGTGCATTGGGATTAAAGCAGCCGACTACTGGAGACGAAAAGCACTCATCAAATGCCTGCGCAAAATAAGGGTTCAGATCAACACCATAAAATGCGTTTTGCTGCCAGAAGCGTGCCGATGTAATGGTTTCATTCCACAGCATTGCATCGGATAATGGCGCCAAATGAATGGTCCCCGAAGATGGCATCATCGCACCTCCCGGTCGCAAGAACTTGTCGCGTGCGTATATGTATGACTCGAGCATCCGCTCATGCACCAGCATCACTCCTATAGGTTCTGATATGATTACGTCCACTTTGGGTAGCTCTGGCAGAAGCCGCGGTTCCTCGACTTTAGAGTTCACCACTGTAATGCGATCTGCCAAGTACGCGTTGCGAGATGCAGCGCCATTGCGCTTGGCTGCATCGAGCATAACCCTCATCTTGTCCGCCATATCAGAGGCTTCCACTGCATACACATGCTTTGCACCTGCCTGCACTGCAAAAAATGACAAAATCCCCGATCCAGCGCCCAAATCCATCACCATCCGGTCCCGGAACAGCGACGGTCCATTAAGCGTGATCGCTGAGTGGTACGATGACGTCCTGACATGATCACAGAGCATGTTCTGCTACAAAGCTCACCAACAAATTGAAAATATTCCAGATAACAGAACATTTATTAGCACTATGCTAACTTGGAGTACGTAGTTGTACTCTGCTTTGCCCGGCTAACAACAATTGAAGCCGATGGAATGAAAACAAATGTTCTTACCTGCTCATGCAGACGGCTGTAGCACTGAAAGTAGCGGGAGTCCTGGTCTAGGACCTCGCTATCCTCGCGACCAGCGCTACTGGTCCTTTGTCTCTTGCCTGTCTCGCCATCATTCGGAGCACCACTCATTTTTTACTACAGTTCTGATTTTATTTAACAAGGACAAAAACAAGGGAAGAAAAATAGAAGCTAATCCTTTTTCTTAGAAAACACTAAAGGGTGCCTAAAAGTTTTTACTGAAAAAAAAAAAAAAGCTCACACCACGCAGTCCGGATCAGCTAGCGGGTTTGCATGAATTGTGACTGATCGTATTTTGGTTTCGTTCTGAGGGCGGTGTTTTTTGTTGACCTCCAGTCGTTCAAGTGCTGCCAATGTAGTATCCAATCCATCTATGACACGCCCAAAGATTGTATACTTGGAATCAAGACTAGGCTGGCGATCATAGGTAATAAAAAATTGGGATCCATTTGTATCTGGTCCCGAGTTGGCCATACTGACAATGCCACGACGGTCGTGCTTGAGTGTGGTGCGGATCTCGTCCTTAAACGCCCGACCCCAGATTGACGTCCCACCCTTGCCCGAGCTTGTAGGGTCGCCCATCTGCACTATAAATCCGCGGATGTTGCGAGTAACATATGTGTTATTGTAGTAGTCACTTGCGCAAAGCGCTAGAAAGTTTTCCGATGCAGTCGGAACCTCGTCACAAAATATCTCAAGCTTCAAGTCACCCGCATCTGTGTGTAGCGTAACCGACATTGTTTACGTTTACTGTAAAGGAAAAATATGAATTTTACATATTTGTTGATTTGCTAGCAATGCGCATAAAAAAATAGCAATTTTAATTATCGCAGCACGTTTGTGATGGTTATGCGATACTGTTAAGTGATTGGATCCTTAAGCTTGTTAAGAAAGTCGTGCACTTGTTCCAAAATAATGCACTAATACTTGAAAGCCCTATTTTTTCCCATTATGTCACAGGCAATAAGAAGTTCGCCCGGAAAGATAACATAGTCGCTTACAAAATCACAAACACTTTTATAGTCTAAATCTAGGAAATTAACGCGTATAACCATCAAAGAAACTCCTTCGAATGGATGGCTATGTTTTCCATTAGTCCAAGAAGATGTTTGGATATCTCCCGCTTTTGATGATAGCGCCTTTCAAAGGGGTCAATTTCGGTATCTGTTATCGAATCATTTGCTTTGCCAGCTTTCCCGCTTTGAAGAATATCCATTTGTTCAGCTGCGGATAAGCGGCTTGTAAGAGCATAGCGTGGCATTGTTCCATGGCAAGACTCCTCCAGTAAAGGGTTGAAAAACATGATCATATGCATTTTCCTCGCCAGATCCTTTAACTCCTCATATGCATCCCCAGGGATAAAGTGTTTAAGTATACCTTTCTCGAATCTAATCTTGCTTCCCAAATCCCTCTGCTTTAAAGCAGCTACATCGCTGAATTCCCCATACCCCCACTTTTCAACTGCACACAACTCTCTGGGATGCGCTTTAATGCGTTCAGCCCTAGCCTCACGATCCTCCTCACTTACACCATGGACCCCCAACCAGCACACAATATACAGTACTGATTCCCAATCGTCAAGCTCAGACCGCTCAACATCACTCTTCATCAGGTTGGATATGCTCATAAATGGCGGCGTTCCTGTGCGCTCTGGCCGCCGCACTCGCTCTTCACCAACCCTGATTGCACAGTCAAAATCAATTAGAAGACCACGCACTGGTCTGGTCTTATCACTACGGACACATAAAATGTTGTTAGTTGAGAGATCCCGATGCAAAATATTGCACTTCTCTAAAATATTGACATGAGTACGCATTACATCTGCCAACACAATCATCAACTCATAAGGTGATGTCAGTGTTGTCAATGGCTGCCCAACAGGGACTGTAGCAATTCTCTTATGCATACGAAAAAATACTAGTTCATATGTCTTCTTTTCAGCAGCTCCTTCTTCCTCATTTTCTTCCAGCAGAGTATCAAGCTCACGATTACGAACAGCAGCTGCTATAGAATCGATAGTATCTCCCAATATCACCTCAGTATTATCATTAACAAGAGTTGAATTGCAACGACATTGAATAATACCTCCATGACTGGTATTGACATAAATTAGGTCTCCACTGTCCTGCTGTCCAAACATGTCTCCAATCTCTCTAACCATCGCTACCTCATCTCGTGAATCGTGCTCAGTATCTCTGCTTGAATATGGCCAAGAATCTTTAATAAATGTGTCAGGCATATCAACCTTTTTATAGTCAAGTGATGCCAAGAATCCGCGTGTATGTCTACCAAACAGTCGATCTGCAGGTATCTCTGGATCTCGTGCATAATATACCATTGGGTTCTTAGTTTTACCAGTAATGTCGTCAAATCTCGGGCACTCAATCACCCAGCAATTCAATTGTGTATCCCAGGTAATTGTTGGATCATACCCAAGCCGATCCTCCTCGCAATACGAAAAGTCCACAAGTAGCTTTATAAAATCCTTTCGGCCATATGAATCGGCGAGATCCATACTGTCTGACGCAATTGCAAGGTCGTGAGTAAAAAGAACAACCTTAGCAACAGTACCGCACAGAGCAAACCCCCATGCAAAACGCCTATTATGCTGTGCTGCATAAACCTGCCGCGTGTATCGCAAAAGCTGCTTATACGCATCGTTAAGCAATTGCGATGATATTTTAATCTCTGTTAGCGCAAAGGCAGCGCGGTACTCTACACGCTCCAATGACTCCGCCTCCAAAGTATTTGTGCGCGTAACAAAGATTGTGTCAATGCGGATATCTTCGTCAGAGTCAGAAGGCTTCAAGTCTCTGTTGCAAGGAAGAATGACCCGCTTTGGAACCGCTGAACGGCCATTACTATGCTTCATCACTGCCTCAACGCGATAAGCAATAAAGCGAACGAAAGCCGAATATGCTTTGGAAATTGCAAGTTCGAGCTTGTTGTCCTTTTTAAGTTTGCCTAGAATCCAGCTACGAAAAGCCTGTACAGCTTCCTTCTCCTTCAGAGGTAACTCATTCCACGCCGAGTGAGAGCTGCCTGTGTCTTCCATGCCACTGTCGTCCGAGTAGAGAACATCTTCCAAAGTATTATGGATATCTATTGAAAGTTTTTGTGCTGCTGAGCTTACAATACGTTTTGTAGGTCGTGCGCACTCTGTAATTCGCGCACATTCGACTAAATTGTGATTTTTTTGTAACTCGGCAGCATCGTCGCGAAGCTCCTTTAGACTCTTTTTGCTCATAGAGAAGTGCGAAGAAGAGCGGGTAGCGCCTGGTTTTGCTTTTTGTGGAGTGTTGCTGTGACTTGACATTTTAGTTTAAAATAAAAAATATAGGCAAAAAAAGAAAAATAAAGAAATCAGAGCTTTTGTTGACATTAAATTGGCAAAGGAAAGCTGACAGAAAATGCTGAGTATCTGTTGATCTGATGTTACAATTAGGGACCTTTTAAAACCCCCAAATTTACAGGTTTTTTTCAATTTTGCAGATGATTTTACAGGTTGGTTAATTTTGAAATTAACCCAACTCCAATTTAACAGATTCCTTTTTGCAAAATGTTGAATTTTTCAATTTGGACAGGCAAAATATTAAATTTTACAATTACAATTTTTGGATTTGAACTTTACAAAAAGATTTTACATGTTCATTGAATCTGAGCTAAAGAGTTGATAGTATTTCGAATTCACTGTTTTTGCTTTCTTAGCTCTTTTTTTTACAACGATTAGTTAGATTGGTCCTTCTAATTTAGTATAGCTATCCACTGGCACATTCTCGGCGAGCTTTATTTACTGCAGCAGTTTGAATTGTGATGGGCAAAACATGGTTCTTTC